>JBAGKK010524951.1:0-12962 GCA_037177015.1 Euceroptres primus
AAGATTAAAAATAAATAAAAATACATACACGCAGATAAAACTTGAGTTCAAAATAAACCAAAACGAAGTTAAAACTGAATCAAAACGAAGTTCAAAATGATCTTTAACAAAAATGAACTATTATTGAGATTCTGATATGGTTCAGAATTAACCGAAGAATAGTTCAATTTGAGCCAGTATCGGGTTCTTTTTTAACCAGATATTGACTTAGTTCAAAATGAACCGAAGAGTGGTTCAATATGAACGAATATCAGGTTCTTTTTGAAAGATGGTTTAGATATTAAATTGGTTCAAAATGAACCGAAGAATGGTACAATATGAACCAATGTCAGATTATTTTTGAACCACGGTACACAAGAAAAGTGTGAGTTCAAAATGAACCAAAAAAGTTCAAAATAATCTGCAGAAACTAAATTATCATAAAAAGACCTTAATTTGGTTCAAAATTAACTGAAAACCCGCTAAATTTGAACCAATACCAGATTCATTTTGAACGAATCAGGGTCTTTTATAATAATTATTTTTGTTTCAGATCATTTTGAACTTTTTTGGTTCATTTTGAACTCATACTTTTCTTGTGCATCATGGTTTAAAAAGAATACGATATTGATTCATATTCAACCATTCTTCGGTTCTTTTTTAACCATATCAGGTTCTCATAATAGTTCTTTTTTGTTGCAGATCATTTAAAACTTTTTTTGGTTTACTTTAAACTTTCATTTTTTCTCTGCAGTACCGGCAAAAATTATGAGACCACCTGTTTTTTGTTTGTTGCATAAAATCAAATAATTTTGATAATACATATAGTAAAATTTTGTCTTCAAAATAGTACGAAAAGTGTCAAAATTCTGTGTCTAATGACACCATGATTAAGTCTTTTTGTGAATTCCTTAAGAATATATTGGCGAAAAAGTCAAAATTTTAAAGTTTCCTTAAATTTTGATTAACTCCTGGAATAGTGGACATTTTAAAGTGTTATTGGTCTGATTTTAAAGGTAAATTAACATAGAATATGACTATTGTATCAAGAAAATCCTCGTGAAATTTCTTTGAATTTTTTCGAAGTCAACACTTAAAACAAGAAAGTCATAAAAATTATAAAAAAATCTTACACTCGAAAAAAGGATTTTAAAAAATTATGAAAGTGATAATTAGCACCAGTTCTCTAAATTTTTTAACTACATTTTCTTTAAATTTAGAAACTAAATTTTCTTACAATATACAGTATAATTATTTTTAATATTTCTTTTATAAATGATTTTACAAGTTCGTATTTTTACGATCTTTTTGTTTCAAGTTTAGACTCTGGCAAAATCCAGGGAAAAAATACTAGGATATTCTTGTCACAATAGTCATATTCTACGTCAACTAGTATTTAAAAAGAGCCTAAGAACACTTAAAAATATCCATTATTTTAGGAGTTATTCAAAATTCAATAAAATATTGAAACTTTAAATTTTTTTGCAACATCATCTGAAAAAATCAACAAAAATCTGATGCCTCAAAAAGACTTTTAAAGGATGATGGTTCAATAGGGAAAATTCGAGAACCAAACTTTCAAGTCGTTTTATTATTCAAAAAATTTTATTTTTTCATCGCAAACATTCCACGGTAGTTTAGAATTTGATTTTTGCAGACAAATCAGTCTACAGTTCACAATTTTCATCCAATTTAAACGTATTTAAAATTGAAACTGAATAAACTTCCCAGTGATCCCTCGAGGATGATTTTTGATTTTTTGTTTTTTATGAATAAATTTTATAAATAAATACTCGAATTTGACATTTTCATGCAGAAAAAAAGTATTTTCTGGCTTAAAATTACTGAGATTTGTTATGAAAGGGTCAGTTGGAACAAAACGTTGACAAAAGCTGAGAATTGTTATTGTTTTTATTAAATTTTATGAACAAATACTCGAATTTGACATTTTCAAGCAGAAAAATTGTTTTTTCTGCTCTTGAATTACTGCAATTTGTTATAAAAGTGTCAGTTAGTAACAAAACAGAAATTAACAACTTTTACTGTCATAAACAAATTCATAAATAAACGTTTAATCTTCATACTCCTTTTTAAAGGTCAGCATATTCTTCTCTGATCAATCCTGATTGAAATAGTCCTGATTTATTTTTGACTACAAAAATGAATCGACAATAAAATATTTTCTTCGTTAATTAAAAACTGCATTTGTTCGTGATATTTTTTATAGCGTTTCGTCATTCAGCAAAGAAGATCATAATAGATAATGAAAATAATTCAAAATAATCTTAATATATATATATAAATTACAATAATTATTACGATTGTTATTACAATTTTAATTCTTCGCTTAATGACAAAACGCATTGCTATAAAAAATGACATGAATAAATGCAGTTTTTTCTTAGCGAAGAAAATATTTTATTGTCGATTCATTTTTGTATTTAAAAATTAATCAGAACAATTTCAGTCAGGATTGATCAGAGAAGAATATGCTGACCTTTTAAAGAGGAGTATGATGATAAAATGTTTATTTGATTGACTATGTTAGACATAATTAATTTCTGTTTTGTTACTGACACTTTCATAACAAATTGTAATAATTAAAAACCAGAAAAAACAATTTTTCTGCTTGAAAATGTCAAATTCGAGTATTTGTTTATAACAATAACAATTCTTAATTTTTTTAAATTTTTTGATACTAGCTGACACATTCATAATAAATTTCAGTAATTTTAAGCCAGAAAGTAGTCTTTCTGCTTGGAAATGTCAAATTCGAATAGTTGTTTATAACAATAACAATTCTTAATTTCTATCAATTTTTTGTTACTAGCTGATAAATTCATAATAAATTTCAGTAATTTTAAGCCAAAAAATAGTCTTTCTGTTTGGAAATGTCAAAGTCGAACAGTTGTTTATAACAATAAAAATTCTTCATTTCTGTCAATGTTTTGACAGAAATTGACCTTTCATATTAAATTTCAGTAATTTGAAGCCAAAAAATACTCTTTTTCTGCCTGAAAATGTCAGATTCAAGTATTCTGAACAATAATTGTCCGGATGTGTGTGTGTGGGTGTATGTGTATGTGCGTTTGTGGATGTCACACTTTTTTGTGAACACGATAACTTGAAAACGGTTGCAGATAAATTTATAAAATTTGGAGGGCTAAGTTTTACCACTAATATCTCAAATCAGACACAAGGATTTCGAAAAAGATCCATTGGATTTTATTTTAGCACTTTTGTAATACTTGAAAAATCGGTTTTTATAATAAAAATTTTTCTCATTATAACAATTCAAAGTCAATGCCTCAGAAAAAAAGATTCGTTGATTTGAAATGAATCGATTGACCTATGATAAGAATACATTTTATTTAAGATTAAGAAACTTTTGATCATTTATAATATTCAAAAAAAAAAAAAAAAGAAAATTGATAATTCTACTACAATAATGTTTACAATTTTAATTTTTCGATGTCTAACTATGAAAAGAAAAGATTCCTTGACTCGAAACGAATCTATTGACTTATAATACTACTATATATAATTGAAGATTACGAAAATTTTAATCATTTATAATATTGAAAAAAATGAAAATTTACTATTTTATTAAAATAAGCTTCCTTTTCGAGGAAGCAAATTATCTATTTGCTACTTCATCATAAGGAGGAAGCAAAGTGCTCATGATATGAGTATAAAAAAATGTAGACTCCGGGAAAACACCCGAAATCGAATTCACAGCTACTTGTCAATATTTTTTTACTAGATGACACTTTCAAAATAAATCTCAGTAATTATAGTGAAGAAAAATTTTTGCGTTCTTACAATAATATATTCTTCATACAATTTCGATAGAACTTCATTTACAGGTAAAATCGTTGAATCAATCAATTTTAAATTGCACAAGAAAAAACCTTCTTTGCAGAGAAGTTTTTAATAATTTCAAAAATAAGATTAATGAAAAATAGCATTTTTTCATCACTTGTAAGTAATGGAGTGCCAGTACCTATATCATCTCTCTTAGTTTCAGGCTACGCTAGGATGAACAAACCGACAGTTACGACCGAAGCCAACATTTCCTCAGTGATCTCGAATCAAGGCTAAATTCACCAATCAACATTAATACCTTTGCATCGTGACCACTTCAGCGAAACGAATGATAAAGTATAAGTAGCTGAATGGCTCTGCGAAACTAATAGAATATCCTGATACCCAGGGGAACATTTCATGGAGAACTTCATCCTTAGGGATCGATATGATGGTCTTTTGCTTTTCAGGAGATGAAGACTTGATGGTAAACATTACCTACGTTGGATGTCAGTTTCTCTTTGGACGGCAAAAGATCTTGAGAGAATCTTCAAGGTAAATTAGAAGGGAAATGGTCAGCCAGATAATAAAAGTGGTCTATTGATTACTATGATTCTAGTAATATTTGTAATAAACCTTCTAATGATCATAACCATTCGGATCATATTTACAACTTCAGTAGTATTCACTGATAAAAATAATGCAAATCTTATTCAATTACAAACTCAAATAAAAGCTAAACTATTAAATTAAGAAAAAATATTAAACACGTACTTAGTGTTGTTACCCACAGAATTTGGAGTAAATTAATTAACCTCCTGTATTATAATCAATAATCGAAATTTCTTGGGTCGAAATTTTCGACCCAAGAAATTTCTCAGAGATTGAGAGCCAGATGAGTCGATGACTTACGCCTTCATCTCAACTGCCCACTTTCTTTTAAAAAAACTCGCATTACCAGGTTTTATAAACCTTTCTTCGGGGCTTTACACAACGTTATATTTAGCGTTTAAGTTTCCTGTAGTAAAATTCAAAGCCTTTTTCATTTCAAAATCTTATTATCTGTCAATTAACTCACCAAAATCGTGGTCCTTCTTCCTATTTGCAAGATAGACATCGCGTGCCTTTAGGCAGCAAAGAAATAATAATTTCGAGCAGAAGAATGTTTCAACCACTTTACAAAGTTTTGTTAAATACTATTCTAATAAACAGTATTTACAGCGGTACTCTTTATCATTTTAAATATATCATTTTCCAAGCAATATTGACTTACTCTATTTAAGATTCTAGATTCCAGAATGTGGAAATTGCCTTGTCTTGTTGTAAAGGCGCTTTTAACAGGCATCTACCTTTCCTAATGTCATTGCACTGAACTCGTCGAAACGAGAGAATAATAATGGGAAAGTTGGTTTTAGAATGCGCCCTTAGTTCACCTCTCGCATGAGAATGAGAATGTCTTTCCCCGGTTGCGTGAAAAACGACTGTTCCGTAATTCATTCTAATGCCTCCATTTATTTTCAAACATAAATCGAAGTTTGAAACATATTATTACCATCTTTTACAATGCCGAAGTATTGATTAATTTCTAAATCAACTCAGCACAGAAAATTATAACATCAATGTCACTAAAATCCTGTTATGGAATCTATTATACTGATGCTTACCTGGAACAAACAAGAAAATCACCTAATTAGAAAATGTTGCAAACATATTTTTTGCAATTGCCATTCTTTTATTTTAAACAACTTCCAGACTGGTATAAAAATGTAAGCAGTACTCTTTTCTGGTCTGGATCAATAATAAAATAAAAAAGTTTTAGTATTTGTCGGTGATTCACTACCATTTGATTTTTTTTTCATTATTTCAATGGTTATTAATGAACATTTTTAAATTTACTTCTTCAAAAATTTGCCAATAATGAATCAATACAATCGAACGATTTCCCTCTAAGAGGATCGACAGAGATCAATAATAATAATAATATCAGGAAGAGGGAAGAGTCTATGTAAAACCGTTTTAACCTATGACATCAAGTGCAGTGCATACTCGAGTACCTATTCCTTGATATTATCGGCTGAACGGCGTTTCCTCGACGAGAGAGTGATCGTAATATCACGATAGAACTGCCGGAATATAAACAGGTAGATACACTAACACACGGTCACGCTCGACCGAGTTTGACACACGTATTCACATTAGCCGTTCCACGAGAGGTTAGCGAGTCACTAGGCCACCTACGCTACGCCATCGCACTTAAAAATATTATTACCTCTCTATACGTAATGCATAACAATAAAAAATAAACTTCCTATTTCATAAAAAAAACATACAGCAGTAAAAATCTCTAATGGAAAATCTCTAATGGAAAAATGGTAAAAACGAAATTCATCCAATAAAGGGAATAGTCAGAAAAAATTAATGAACTTTCTCTGCTGAATATAAATTTTTAAAAATGCAAAAATAGTTCAATTACTATAAAGTGAAAGAGCTTTATTAACCTCTCTCGTGATGAGAATTTTCCAGGCTGACCAATATCGACATTTACTACTTAAAATACATGAATCAGACTACAAATGATAAACGAAATTTTTGTTTTGAAGTCATTTGAAGTCAGTGAAGCCAGTTGAAATCACTTGAAGTCAGTTGAAGTCAACTGAAGCAAGTAGAAGTCACTTGAAGTCTTTAGAACTCTTTTGAAGTCAGTTAAAGTCACTTAAATTCAGTGAAGTCACTTGGAATTACACTCTTATTCCTTCCATTTTTTATCGTTGTAGTCAACTAAAGTTAGCTGATGTCAGTAGAAGTAACTTGAAGTCAGTTAAAGTCAGTGAAGTCACTTAAAATCATTAAACTCACTTAATCTCATTATAGTCACTTTATGTCATTAAAGTCACCTGAAGTCACTTGAAGTCGGTGATGTCACTTGAAGTCAGTAATTGAAATCATTTGAAGTCAATGAAGTTACTTGAAGTCAGTAGAGTCATTTGAAGTCAGTGAGGCAGTCACCTAAAGGCAGTGAAGTAAATTGAAGTCACTTAAAGTCAGTAATTGAAGTCACTTAAAGTCAGTAATTGAAGTCACTTGAGGTCAGTGAAGTAACTTAAAGTCAGTAGAGTCATTTGAAGTCAGTAGTTATTTTTAGTCACATAATGTCATTATAGTCACTTGATGTCATTAAAGTCACTTGAAGTCAGTAAAGTCAGTTGAAGTCAGGAAAGTCACTTAAAGTCAGTGAAGTAACATGAATTCACTTGGAGTCAATTGAAAATTTATAAAACAGTACTTATGCTCAGCCAAATGAGTATAATTCCTGCCCTTTTTATCATTGTAGTAAATTCAAGTGAGCTGAAATCAATAGAAGTTACTTGAAGTCAATAGAAATGACTTCTAGTCAATCAAAGTCACTTTAAGTCATTAATGTTACTTGATGCAGGGTGGCCACAAGATTCAATTTTTCAATTTTCCTGACATATCCCTGACGTTTAGAAAGATTTTCCTGACTGAAAAGTATTATAAAAGCGAATAAGGTTCCAATAATATGCCAAAACAAAAATTAAAACAAGCCAGGAAAATGAAATTTAAAAACAAGTTCAAAAAAATATTTAGATTCATATTAGCAAGTGCTTTCAAAAAATTATTAACATACATCAATTTCTATTTTTCCTGACAGCTACTCGTATTTATAATGTCAGTTAAAGTCAGCAAAGTCACTTGAAGTCAGTGATGTCACTTGAAGTAAGTACTGTCACTTGAAGTCATGAAAGTAACTTGTAGTCAGTTGAAGTCATTTCAAGTCACTTGAAGTTAGTCTTCCGAACTACCATTTGACATAAGTTTTGATCTTCTGAATTATCATTTGCCCTAATTTTTATTTTTTCTAATTACCATTTGTCATAAATTTTATTCGTTATAATTTGCATTTAACCTAATTTCTATTTTCCCGAATCACCCTGTGCCATAATGTGCATGTAACATTTTTATTCTTCATAACAGAAGTCCCGGTTAGTGAAGTTGGCGCTGCACAAAATAGGCGCGAAATTTAAATTGCACCAATTGCACATACCTTATCTGAATTTCGATTTTCAAATTTAAATTTCGCGCCTAGTTTTTGCAGCGCCACCTTCACTAACCGGAACTTCCGTTATGAAGAATAAAATTTATGTTACAAGCACATTATGACACCTGGTGATTCTGGAAAATAGAAATTAGGTTAAATGCAAATTAGGACGAATGAAATTTATGACAAATGGTAATTCGGGAAAATAAAAATTACGAAAAATAGTAATTCGGAAGAATAAAAATTATGGTAGAGAGTAATTCGGAAAAATGAAAATTATGACAAATGATAATTCGGAAAAATAAAAATTATACTAAATAGTAATTCGGATGAATAAAAAGTTTGACAAACGGTAATTTGGAAGAATACAAATTATGATCAATGGTAATTCGGAAAATAAAAATTATGGCCAATGGTAATTCAGAAAAATAAAAATTATGTCCAATGGTAATTCGGAAAAATAAAAATTATGACAAATGGTAATTCGAAAGAATAGAAATTATGCAAAACAGTAATTCGGAAGAATAAAAATTGTGGCAGATAGTCATTCGGGAAAATAAAAATTAGGGCAAATGGTAATTCGGAAAAATGAAATTTAGGAACATTGACAATTAGGATAAATAAAAATTATATTAAACTCTTTTTCGGTCAGACGAATTTAGGTAAAATAATCGTTAGGGAAAATAAAATTTGGGGAATATTCATGCGCCCCAATTGAAGTCAATAAAGTCGCTTGAAGTCAATAAAGCCAACTGGAAGTCAGTGATGTCACTTGAAGTCACTTGAAGTCAGTAAAGTCAACTGAAGTCAGCAAATTCACTTGAAGTCAACTGAAGACACTGTAGTTAGTTAATGCCAGTGTACACTAAATCTCTCGACTTGTACACCCCTCGAATTTTTGTATTAATTTATTTTTCTCATGGGAAGTCAACGGATGAATGAATAGCTACTGATAATATAATTTTTCTGGTAAATATTTACGATACGTTTGATTTACAGCTGAATTTCTCTGATTCGCTCGAGATGGCAATAAATCACACTCGAATAAATATGCATTTAGAGGAAAAGAAATTGAGATGTTAATTAGTGGCGTTATGCGTGTATTATGCTTCCTGAGAATGTCCATAATATTGGAAATTGCGAAACTTGTATCAATAGTTAGTGATCTTGCAATTTTGCTGAAAGAGAGTGTGTATATAGTAGGAAAATTACAAGATGTTGTATTAGCAATAATTTTATTTGGACGTGCATGCTACATACTCAAACGTCGTGCTGAACCAAGTTCGAACGCTTGCAACTAACTCCAAGTGATACTCGGATTATCGTGAACTTTCCCCACATTCCTTTCATCCCGATCAAAGCTAGGCACAAAGTACTTAAATTACACTACATACTCAAATTTCATTTCTGCAAGATAAATTTTTTTATTAAAAATATTTATTCTTAAAATATTAAAGTCTCTTTTTTTAGAAATCGTATTGACATTTACTATCACACTGTTGATATTTACTCTCGTATTTACGATTACTCTGTTATATAATTAAAAAATAGATAATATTAATCAGTCAAAGGTTCCTGAATACTTGATCAATGTAAGATTTAGAAACAAGATTCTTGGAATGCTTCCTGGGGTTAAAGAGAATCTAGACATACGATGATCGATGACAACTGGGTATAATACATGATTTTTTTCTTTTCTTCTTTCGTCCTCTTCTCTAGGAATTTTTCATTGTTCAAGAAGAAATGTCGAACCGAATACAGGACTTATGCAAAATATTTCCGGGAGTGGCATATAACGCGAAACGATTGCAGTAAGTCGTAGTTTTAGTGCTTCACAACAGAACTCAAGAGGAAGAAAACCATTCATTTCTTATGACATGTGCGTCGTTACACACGATATGTCGATGTAGCATTCGAATTTTATACGAGACTTGTTTTAAAGGTCAAATTCAAAAAAAGAACCTTGAAGCTATAAAAGTAAGTCTTCTTTTTTTCTGCTATCACATTTTAAATTTCGCTTTTATTATTCTTAAAACCGAAATTTTATTTCTGCAGTTAATCTCTGTATAATTCGATAATAGTAAAATATAAAAATGATGTAGAAGGATAACGGCTCATTCCTTAAAAAAAAACCCTCATCCAATTTTTATGCTTCTTCCTTTTTGCTGTTATGGCATTCGCTTAAAAATGGCACAGGAACATTTTCTCGGAAATTAATTAACCTCAGGGGCAGTAAACTGTGATTGACGCTTCGAAAGCAAAGTGTTCGATAAGAATCGACAAGTGAATGCTCCGACATCAAAGTCCAGACACCTTAAACGTGGGTTTCGAAAAAAATACACAAGCAAGTTATTATATCAACCTTCCTTTGTCAACTGACGTTAATAATACAAGAACGTGTACTTGTATGTAACACGTAACGATGAAATTTTAACGATAAATATGCCTCATGATAATTCGAGTCATGCGGATACAGTTCTACTCGTTGTAATGATTAAAAAGATAAATGAGTCAATATAGAATACATCAGTAAATCAATCAATAGAACACAAATCAATACTGTATCGAATTGCAGGTATCGTATCAAGATTCTAGTGAAATTATACAACCCAAGTTAACAATAGATTTCACTTTGATTTTATTTATATTCTTGGCTAACAAGATTGGAAAAGGGAAATTATCATTAAGATATTTTCATCTAATTGAGTAATTAACTTAAAGGATCATTAAGTTGTACTGTCATTAAAGAGGAATTCGACAGACAGTCGGAAAAAAGTCAAAGCGCCTATTTCATCCGGTTTTTAATTTTAAACAGTTTTTAATCAAAGTTTTTAAAATCGAAATGTGGAATATTTTATTTCCTATCAAATAAGGCATCAAAAGTTGTAATTGGATGAAAGTAACAAATTTTTTTCATTCAAAATCTTTAGACAAAATTTAGCTGTTTTTTCACCGAAATCTGTCTGCAGGTTCCGAATGAAAAAACTATGTAATTTTTATCTAATTGAAACTTTTGATGGCTTATTTAATCGGAAATAAAATTTTCCACATTTCGACTTAAAAAATTTGATTAAGAAACTGTTTAAATTGAAAAACCTGAGGAAATAGACGCTTTAACTAACTTTTTTTCGACTATCTGTCAAATTCCTCCTTAAGCCATTTCTACTAATAATTGTAGAAATTGTAGATAACTTTGGTCAGTAAAATGATAGTTTGATTAAAAGATACAAAAAATAAAGAAAGAACCACTAAAACAATAAAAAGAAATTAGAAACACTTGCAAGTTCTAAAAATGGCACATTGGGCACTAAAGAGTTAATTATGCTACTAGTGTTGTCAGTAAAAATTTTTGTGATTTTCTCGCATCTTTCAAATTACTACGTCCCTCTTAGAGAAAAAATATCAAAAAATTAGAAAAGGTATAACTTATTAAAATTACTGTCTAGGTAATTAAATTATCAGTACAAATTATAGTTCATGTAATTGAAATAATAATACGAATTAATCAAATGCAAGACTAAAAAAATATCTGGTTAAAATAATCAGAATTCTGGTAAAAATGTCCTTACCCTTAAATGAAGAAAAAAATCTGTTAAAATAACAGAAGTCATCTGTTAAAATAGGGATAGCAGATTTTTTCTGTTACATGGAGAAAAAAGAATCTGTAAAATTAACAAAATAATCTGTTAAAATAGGGAGAACAGATTTTTTTGTTCTATTTACAGACATTTCTGTTAAACTTACAGATGATAAGTAAATCTAACAGATATGTATGTAGAATCTACAGAAATGTCTTTAAATATTACAGAAAAAAAATTTTCCTCCTATTTTAACAGATTAATCTGTTATTTTTACAGGCTTTTTTCCGTGTCTGTTTACAGAAACTTCTGTTAATTAACTTACGGATTTTATACGCTTTTCTATAAAATCGAAAGAAGTATCTGTTAGGTTAACAGATTTCTAATATATTTTAAATTATGTTAATCCAATAATTATTTCTGTTGATTTTACAGAAAAGCGTATAAACCCCATGGGTTTAACACAGAAATTTCTGTAAGCATAACGGGAAAAATCTGCTGTCTATATTTTAATAAATGACTTCCGTCTGTTAATTTGACAGATCTTTTTTTTCTCCTTGTACTATTCTGTCTGGTTAAAATAACCAATAGTCTAGTTGTTTTAATCATTAGAATTTAACCAGAATTCTACTTATTTTAACAAAAAAAAATATTAAGGATATTATCTAAATTTAAATAAGTTAAATTTAACTGATTATAAGTTAAATCATGGCTGACTTCTTACTCTAGCAATTAGTGAAAATGAACTAATATTCAGTTAAAAATTCATTGATATTTAGTCAAAAATTTACTGATCTTCAGTGAACGAAAAATTAACTGATTTTTTAGTTAGGAACATAACTTCAAAGTGTGGTTTGACTGAAAAATTAGTGAATTTTAGCTGAAATTGTAGTTAAATTTTCATTGAATGAATCAGTGGTTAACTTCTTGCTTCTGAATCAGTGATTTTTAACTGATTCAGGTTTAGAGAGCATATTCTGGTTAATTTAAGAAGGTTCATCAGAGTTAAGAAGGTTCTTGAAAAAAATAATTAATTATCATTTTAAAATGTATGAGTAATGTTACTAACCACGGATTCTAAGAGAAAAATGTTCAATTTAGCAGGAAAAAATTGAAAACGTAAAAAATTTTAATTTTAATTTTTTAATTTTTAATAACAATTATTCTAGGTCAAAGTTTTATGCAATGTTTTAAGTTTACGCCCTTTAAAAATGATCGGATTTTAATCAATGAGGGCTCATTTTGTTGAAAATTTTCGAAGCCTTCGCCGTCTTAGATTTTTAAAATAATTTTTCATATTTTAAAAATTAAATGGAAACTTTGTAACTTCAAATAAATTTTGTAAACAAATAACTGTAGTTTGAAAATGAGAACTTAATTTAAGAATAATCGTTTATAATGTTGGATGTTAATTTTGTCTTTAGGGTCAGAATAAATAATTCAATTAATTTTTAATTGAACCAAACATTTCGGCGCACAATGGTGGTCCTCATCAGTGGTTAATGTTTATTCTTGTGGAAATTGTTAAATGCGTATGCATTCTG
>JBAGKK010524972.1:0-12960 GCA_037177015.1 Euceroptres primus
TATATTGAAGCATCAATTTCTGGTAAAAGTAAATCATGAGGAATAAACTTGACTCTGCGTAAAGAACGACGAATATTCCGCGCGCCCTAGGCGCGCTGAAACTTGCGAGCGAAGCGAGCCGCGCGCGAAACGCGCGATGAGAATGTGCCCGCGCCCCCGAAGGGGGCCGAGCAGATTTTTTGTCATGGCATACATGCAGGCTCAAATAACATATAAGGGCATTTCCACGCAAAGTGTCATTTTTTTTCAACCAAAAAAAAAGTTCCAAAACCAATCTTGTAAGGCGCACATTTTAAACTTTTTTCCTACATTCTAAAAATACATGTAGAGACTCATTTTTAGCTTGGTCAATACCTTTGCGCATGCCCGCAGTTTGCACAAAATATTTAAATCAATAAGTCCATAAATTTAAATGAATGAATAATATTTAAAGAATGGCAGATGAAAAAGGGTTGTTTATTTCCTTTTAAATGCTAAGGATACTTTCCAGTAGTGTGTAAATCACCATCTTCTCGATTAAAAATATATAACGAGTGTCTAAATTTTCCCTTCGATTATTGATGAAAGCTGAATATTATTCCAATTTAATTGAATTATTAAAAAGATAGGACTCACTCCTGACTGCACTCCAACTTGTTCGAACTTCTAGTGAGTGCTAAACTTTGTCTGTTTTCGTTTCATGTAGATACGTCATTTCGATTAAAATTTCTTTTTCTATTGCGCTCAGCTTTCTTTTGAGCTTCTGCTTGACATTTTGTTGCCTCCTTTTGCCTTTTATGCAGTAAGAATTCTTCATTTTTGTTCAAAGTTTTTGGCAAATTTTCTGTGCATGATGCTGCCATTCAACTTAAACAAAATAATAAAGATGATTAAAAAAATCTTTAAAATAAAGACAAAGAAAATTAATTTTGATATCATTTTTTTTCTGTATAATTAATTCTCAAAAATCGATATCTACAGAAGAGAAGTAAATTTTGAGATTAGAAAATATTATTTTTTGAACAATAATACAAATTAATATTCAATAATATAATTAATTGATTATCTGATAATATCTACAATAAATTACTTTGAAATATGTGGATAATTTAATTAAACACTGAAATCTTTAGTTTAATAATCTGTTACAACTTTTTTCTTTCTTCTACACAAACTAGTTTTAACAAGTCTGAATAGATAGTGTCTCCCCTGGCGGTAAGAAGAAAAATTACACTTTAGGCGGGAAATTTCAAACCCAAAGGAATACTTATTCTCTAAGTATTATTAAACATAAAAATTATATTACATAATATTATAAAAATTGTATAATATTATGTTGTATTATATTATAAATATAAGAATATAATTATAATATAGATACAATATAATATATTATATAATAATATTACTGTTTCTCTCTGATATTACTCACATAAAATTTAATGGAAATTATATTAGGATATATCACGAAAAACGAACTTTCAATAAAGTAAGCAAATGAAATAATGTTTAACGTGTAGTTAAATTTTGGTACTAAAAGGTCGTTAAAATTAATGTCAAAATTAAGTTAAAAATTTAAAATATTTTCTTAAACTCTTCTTTAATTTAATTTGTTACAAAAGAGTTAATTGGATCAATTGGATCCATTATTATAATAATGATAGATTTATTTGCCGTAAATTTGATATAAAAATGATTTTTTATTTTGTATTTTCATGAAAATGATGTTACTTCGCGAAAAACTTTAGCCCTTTCAAATATAAAAACCTCTTTCTTCTAAAAAATATTTTTAGACGAGTAATTTGATAGAAAAAAGTAATATTTTTCCATTATTTGTCTATTTTTTTCTAATAATTCAAAATATTCTAACTTTTTGAAAAAAAGTTTTAGACAAAAGTTATTCCTTTCAATAAAATTGAACTTTTTGTGGAACAAAATTTTTTTGTTGACATGTAACTTTTGAAGAAAAGCCATTTTTATACATATTTTGATTTTGATTTTTCCGAAAAACACATGATTCTTGAAGCATATAATTTCCCTTGCGGGGACGTTTTTTGGCCAACAAAATACAGCAAAATGAGCAAAAAATTAATTCCTATCTTGCTGCACGCGATTTTTACAGCTGCAGGCGTTGCACTCAGAAAAATATTTGTTTGATTTAAACAAAATTTGTTTGATTTAAACAAAATTTGTTTGAATCAAACAAATTATAAAGTTGATATGGGGTCAAACAAATGTTTGTTTGATTCAAACAAATTCTTTATTTGTCCTTATTTATATAATTTGAATAATTTTTATTTAGATTGAATAAATGTCTTGTTTAAATTAAATAAAGTTCTTGTTTGCTTTAAATATATTTTGTTTTAAATGAAGTAAAGATTTTGTTCCATAAACTTTATTCAATTTTATAAACAAATACATAAATAATTTTAAAAAATTTTAAATTTTGTGGTTAAGAAGTTTTAAGTGTGACAACTTTTTTCAGATACCTGTCGGGATGCGTAACGACGGTGTAGCATATTTCAGACGCTTTTATATTCAGTATGATTGTAGTCTTTATTGTGAAAAAGATCCTTATTCGCTATTTGCGTTTTTCTAAGGAACTATCGGGTGCAGATTATAATTTTTGTTGAAATCAAACAAATATTTATATAAACACAATAGATTTAATTTAAGAAAATCCTTTATTTAAATAAAACAAATTATACCAAAAAAATTATTTGTTTCGATTAATAAGGTAGATATTTTTCATATAATAAAATGAAATAAATATTTTGTGAATTAAAACAAAAAATTTGTTTCTTTCATTAATATGATATCAAACAAATTTTTTTGTTTGATTTAAATAAACTTGTTTCTAAGTGTTTGAGAAAAATTTTAGCCCTTTCAAATATAAAAACCTCTTTGTTTAAAAAAATATTTTTAGACGAGTAATTTGATAGAAACAAGTAATATTTTTTCATTATTAATCTATTTTTTCTAATAATTCAAAATATTCTAACTTTCTGAAAAAAAGATTTAGACAAAAGTTATTCCTTTCGATAAAATGGAACTTTTTGTGAAACAAAATTTTTTTGTTGACATGTAACTTTTGAAGAAAAGCCATTTTTATACATATTTTGATATTTACGAAATACACATGATTTTTGAAGCACATAATTTTCCTTGCGGGGACGATTTTTGGCCATCGAAATACAGCAAAATAAGCAAAAAATTAATTCCTATCTTGTTGAGCGCGATTTTTACAGTTGCAGGCGTTTGACGGGACATTTTCTCTGAAATTTTAGAGGAGACACTTTAGCCTTATGTAAATTGGACATAACTTTTGCGCGCACTGCAATATTGACTTGATCCATGGTAAACTTTTTTGACCCAACATACTGTTCGATTTCCGCAAGCATAGAAAAGTGTGCTTCAAGAAGTCTTGGGAGTAAAATGCGATGATGGAGGGGACATTTTTTCGACAAAATCAAATATTTAAATGTGTGAAACTTCGAGAATTTTAGAAGCATGTCTTTTTCCTTTATATGGTGTCTGCGGGACACCTAAACCTAATAAAAAATCAAAAGACTTAAGACCTGGTTATTTGCACGCACTTTTCTCACCTAGAGACGTTGGAGGGGACATTTGAATCGTGAAAACGGTGACACGACTTTGAGATTTTCTTGTTGAGTTAGAAACCAAGGCACAATATTAAATCCATGAAATTTAAGTAGCCCATGCTTTACTAAACTAGCATGATTTTTTTCAGAATTTTCAAACATTGCGCAGAAAAGCTGTGAGCATACAAAGCATTCAATTTGTAGCTGGTGACAAATATTACACAGGTATAATTTTGGGATTTGGTCCAACTATTATATGTTATATCTTTTCATGAGGATTTCTTTAATGACTGTTAGCTTTTGTTCATATTTAGGGGAGTCTTTCTGTAACTTTTCATGCAATATAACTTGTATTTTAAGTGTAGATTCACCTATAAAATCATGGTGACAGAAAAATGACACTTTCCGTGGAAACGCTCATACAGTAAAAACTAGACTTTCCTTTTAAACCGGTATGCTTTTTTGGGCGTTCTAATATGATCTTCGGTTGTTCTATATATCTAATCAATTTCATTTTGGAAAATAATACCAGATTCGATTTTGTTTTAATCCACAATCATTCTATTTTGATTCAGAAATCGTAATTCTTTTATTCGGGATTCATGGACTAAACTGAAGTCGGATGGTTTTGTCGCCCGATCTGTTTCCATACCGAATTTGGCTCTAAAAGCATTTTATTTTTCAGTGTGCTTAAATAAATAATTCCAACATTGTTTATCGGAAATATTTTAACTATTTTCTGATATACAAAAGTAAGAAAGTAATCGATGAAAACCCCATCAAGAAAATGACAAAAGCGTAAAATACATTTTTCATGCGAATTGCTTTTGGTGCGCGAGGGGTTAGAAACAATTTGTTGAAAGTCTCAATATTCGTTCATTCTGAATGACGCGACACATGTTCTCCGGTAAGGTGCTAAAAGAAGGTCCTCCCTCTTACTTTACGAAATTCACTACTGCTTGAAATTTTATCGCTGCGCTACACATTGTCAAGCCTGAGTGATGAAGACAGACGATCGCAATAAAAGTGAGAGAAAAGTGTACGACAAACTGCCGACTCGTTTTCTGCAGACTCCACCGAGACCTCCCAGATATTCTCGGTTACGAAAATCTCTCAGAAAGTAATAATTGTGTATTTCGATAAGGTCGACTTAACTCCTCGCTGACATTTTCATGCAAGCTGCGAATGAAATGAAATGAAATATTTTTATCCCACAAGCCCATGTGAAATGCATATTACGGAAAACTCTTCGCGTATGATGTATTGGGTTCAACTCCACCAAACATACACGATGATACTCTAGCTGTTATTATATGGCGAATAAAAACGAAATTTATTACCCAGGATGTTGTTCCTGAAATTTTATGCCCGAGAATATTCTAGACGAATTTATTTGGGTTTAATGCTGATTTTTTAAAGTATGTTTTCCTTATGAGACTCAGCATTGTTAATCCATTATAAAAATGAATAAAAATGATTAAAATCAAACAAAGCAAATAAACACTGTGATAACGGCGAAAATATACACTGGGAAAGACTATACGGTTAAACAAAAATTTTGTTTGATTCAAGCAAACATTTTTTTAATTTAAACAAAATTTGTTTGATTCAATGATCAATTTTCAATGAGAAACTTCATTTAAATCAAATAAATTTCATGCTTCGTACACGGTCAAGAAATGTTTATTAAAATACTCATATTCCGAGAGCAAACATTTTTCAGTGGAAAATTCAACGAGGCTACCACAAAAAAAAATATTACATAAAAAAAGTCGAATACGTTTTTCGAAAATACATTGTATATAAGTTATAAAACAAAATTTTGTCTTTCAAAATTAGAGATGCACCTCAAGACAAGAAAATCTTGATCTTGCTTTATATCTCTCGAAATTTCGAGAATATTTTTAACCAAGATTCTTGAATAGTCAAATATTTTTCATGTTTTTTTCGAGAAATCTTGCTTTTGACAACATGAAACTGGGTGAAAATGTTTAGGTAACCATGGTAACATACAGATTAGTGCCATTCAATAATTTTTTCAAGATTCTTGATAAAAGCAAGGCAACATCGAGACAAGATCTTAAAAGACGAGATCTCGCTTGAATGCATCAGTATTCAAAATTACAAACTTGTTAGATACCCTACCGATAAAGATAATTAGCATATTCGAAATTATTTGTAATGATAATGTGTATGTTAAATATAAACTAAGTGCTTCTTTAAATTATTAACATATTTATATATTATTAATTTTAATTTTGTTCATTATTTTACTTATATTTTGAAGCATCAAAGGGGAAAAAGATGGCTCTGCATGATTAGATTATAATGCAGGAATAGTTCATTCAATAATAATTGAAGATCTAATACATGAATACCTAATTGACTTTATATTGAAAGGGTATCATCAAGTTTGTAATTTTGAAAGACAGAATTTTATTTTATTACTTAAAGTCAATTTTTAAAAAGCGCATCGACTTTTTTTATTTAACATTTTTTAATTACCTTTCAATTTAACGCAATTATTAGCACATTATTTGAGTTTAAAGAGCATAAACGAATTGAACGTCTAATTAGACCCAGATACACGCTTTATCATTTTCATAATTAATACAATCAGAAAAATTATTGGTTAAAATAACCGGAAAAGAATGTTAAATAGAGTCGTACTAAACTTTCCAGTAATTTTAACCAGAATTTTCGTTAAAATAGTTGGAATTTTTTTTCTCGTAAAGTTTTTCAGGTTATTTCAACCAGAATTGAGGGCTCGGAAAGCAGAACCGAACGAGCGCTCGAGCAATAGGCAGGAGTGGGGATGACGCACACAAAACGCCACTCCTGCCTACTGTTCGAGCGATCCACAGTGTGGCCAAAGCACTTTTTGTGGACAAAAGTCCGTCTACAACCCAATTTTTAATGGATTTTAACGTTTTTTTTTCAAAATGACCGAAAGCTTTCGGGTATATCGAGTCGATGCGGAAATTTCGATTTGGCTAAACCAAACTTTTTTATTTAACAACAAAATAAACAATATTTTTACCCTGACTTTCAGACGTACCTTTTTTTTTTAAGATCTGCAAATTGACTAAAGAAATGCTTAAGCTAGTGCAATTACTATCTAGCAATAGTTTTCAGTAGGTTAGAGACAGAAAGAAAATTGTTTATGATGTTTTAAACAAATTAATGAATAAAAGCCATTTTTTGATCAACTAATCAACTAATCAACTAAATCAACTAATCATTGATTCGCAATGATTAGTTGTTTGAAATTCACAGTTTTTATATAGAATATGAGAGAAATGTATGCCTAATCGTGATTATTTAAAAATATCTGCTGTTTGGCAATTATTTAAACAATTTTTATAAACAAATACACAGTTTTCGAATATCACAATAAATAGCCTCCATTTTGTTTGCAGAATTGACCTAAAATGTCTTGCCAATGACTCCTTGCTGTCATTTTTTTCAAATTAACAACAACTGGTAATTATTAAACAATATTTGTAAACAAATTCACATTTTTAACATTATTCCACTAGGGCCATTTTTTGCGAAACATTATTCCAATAGGGCCATTTTTTTGCGAAACCCACTAAAAATGTATCGCTAGTGACTTCTACCTGTAATTTTGTTCAAATTGATAAAAAATATTAATCTTTAAATCAATTTTCATAAATAAATGCACACTTTGACCATTTTTCTAAGAATAGGCTGCATTTTCTTTGCGAAATCAATTAAAAATGTATTTCCAATGACTCTTTGCTTAGGTACTTTGCCAACGGATAAGAAAAGTTTATTATTTAAACAATTTTCATAAACAAATATACATTTTGACACTTTTGCAGAAATAGGCTTATTTTTTCGTAGAGTAAGCTAGAAATGTCTTACCAATGTCAACTTGTTGCCTTGTTTGTCCAGTTAACAAGAAATGTTTATTATTTAAAAAATATTTATGTAAAAATGCACAGTTTGATCGTTTTTCAATAAAAGTATTTTTTTGCGGAATCAACAATAAATGTCTTGCCAATTATTCCTTCTTGTCGCAATTTGCTAATTAGAGAAAAGTGTTAATTGTTTAAACATTTTTTAATTTTTATGAACAAATTCACAGTTTGACCATTCTTTAATGATAATTTTCTTTTCGTTTGCGGAGTGAGTTAAAAAAAACCAAGGTATTACATTTAATAAAATACAAGGTATTACATTTATACATGTATTAATCAAAGTTGTGATGGGTTTTTAGTTATTGTGTTATCAAATTATGTATTTATTGGGTATCGTATTTTGAAAACAAGTGAAGATGCGAATAATTTATTCCATAAAATATCATGAGCGTTCCTGAAAAGTTGAACTGCTTTTGGTCCAAATGTTTTATTATCGCACATAATAAACAGTAGTTAAGCCTCTTCACCATCGTAAAGGTAGCAGTTATTAAAAATATACTTTTTGTTGTTTCTTTTAATTTTTTTATAAACATTGTTCAAACAATCAACTTTCTAATTTGAAAAACGTGACAAGAAGGAATAATTGACAAGATATTTATTGTTGATTTCACAAAAAAATTAATACTTTCAATGAAAAAATGGTCAAACTGTGCATTTTTACATAAATATTTTTTAAACAATAAACAGTTCTTGTTAGTTGCACAAACAAGGCAACAAGTAGTTATTGGTAAGATATTTCTAGCTTACTCTACGAAAAAAATAAGCATATTACTGCAAAAGTGTATATGTATATGTATATTGTAAAAATATATATGTATATGTATATTTGTTTATAAAAATGTTTTAAACAATAAACTTTTGTTATCCGTTGGCAAAGTATCTAGGCAAAGAGTCATTGGAAATACATTTTAAATTGATTTCGCAAAGAAAACGCAGCCTATTCTTGGAAAAATGGTCAAATTGTGCATTTATTTATTAAAATCGTTTAAAAAATTAATACTTTTATCAATTTCATCAAATTCATCAATTTCATCAATTCAATCAATTAACAAAATTACAGGTAGAAGTCACTAACGATACATTTTTAGTGGGTTTCGCAAAAAATTGGCCCTATTCGTGGAATAATTTTAAAAATGTGAATTTGTTTATAAATATTTTTTAAATAATCACCATTTGTTGTTAACTTGAAAAAACTGACAGCAAGGAGTCATTGGCAAGACATTTTAGGCCAATTCTGCAAACAAATGGAGACTATTCATTGTGACATACGAAAACTGTCTATTTGTTTATAAATATTGTTTAAATAATTACTAGTTGTTGTTAATTTGAAAAAAATGACAGCAAGGAGTCAGTGGCAAGACATTTTAGGTCTATTCTGCAAAAAAAATGGAGCCAATTCATTGTGCCATTCGAAGACTGTGTATTTGTTTATCAAAATTGTTTAAATAATTGCCAAACAGCAGATATTTTTAAACAATCACGATTAGGAATACATTTCTCTCATATTCTATATAAAAACTGTGAATTTCAAACAACTAATCATTGCGAATCACAAAAAATGGCTTTTGTTCATTAATTTGTTTAAAAAATTATAAAAAATTTTTTTTGTCTCTAGCCTACTGAAAACTATTGCTAGATAGTAATTGCACTAGCTTAAGCACTTCTTTAGTCAATTTGCAGATCTTAAAAAAAAAGGTACGTCTGAAAAGTTAGGATAAAAATATTGTTTATTTTGTTGTTAAATAAAAAATGTTGTTGTAGCCAAATTGAAATTTCCGCACTGACTCGATACACCCGAAAGCTTTACGGTCATTTTGAATAAAAAGACGTCAAATCCATTAAAAATTGGGTTGTAGGCAGACTTTTGTCCACAAAAAGTGCTTTTGGCCACACTGTGCGCTCGTTCGGTTCTGCTTTCCGAGTTCTCAATTCTGGTTGAAATTACTTAAAGTTTAGTACGGTTCTACTTAACATTCTTGTCTCGTTATTCTTACCAAATATTTTTTATGTGTAATTAATTTTTAAGCCTTTTTTACTTTAGGGGGTAAAAACAGAGAGTTCCGAAAGAGTTTGAGGGCTGAAATTTGTATTGAATTATTTTCTTCTTGAATGTGACTACTTCAGTTAAAAATAGTATAGTGTTGAAATTACTGTCAATTTCCCGAAATGTTCAGATGATAACAATTTTTGGACTCATTTTCACTGTCGAATGATATAGCTTTCCGTTGATGAATTAGTGCTCTTTTAAGAGTTTTTCAAAAAAGTGTTAAAAAGTTTCGTTGCTCCAGAAACGTTGCTAGTCGAAGTTTCCCGTTTTTTTCTTAATCATTATTTCATTATTTGCAAATCAAGTTTTTCTGTGTAAGAAAAAATTATTATGCTGATTAGGAAGTAGCTTCTGAAGTAAGGTCGAACTTGGGGAAATTAGTTTTGTAAATGTGGAAAAGTTTGAAGTTTCATCGATGAACGAAAGTTGTCCTGACCGAGATAAGGTAAAGTTGGTCCTCGGTACATTAGGGCGTTTCGCTGCTTAATGGTTGGTGGAATCTTTTCATCGACAGCAAAAGGAAGGAAGGAAGGAGATTCGTAAAGGAAGAAGAAATCTCAGCGGAAAAAGGCTTCGGAAAATGAAAGCCGTCGGAAGCTCCAGTCGGTGGTGGGTCGTAATAAACGAAGCGACTACGTTGAGGGTTAGGAAAGGTTGGAAACTCTGAGAGCGTGGAAGAAATATAACCAATTCCAAGAAAAACTTAATCGTCCGTGGTCGAGAATTATTTTTCCCCTTGGTTTTGGCACCCCTCACCTCTTCGACTACTTCCCAACCCCATCGACCAAAACTCATCAAGTTCAACTATCCGAGTCTAGATTTACTCTCTTTTTTGCCTAATGACGAATAATTTTGTCGGTTTTTCAAAACTTTAGTGTCTTCTACTTGAACAGAATTTTTAACTGCTTGGTATGTTTTCTTCATTTACAAGGCGAGTTTTATACGAGATGTGTCACGAGGATTCAACCCTCTGAAATTTTTCTAGTCGAAACTTCTCTGGCTTCAGTTATTAACTTTGCGACAGTTTCATTAATCCTTCTCACAAAAGTATGAATAATAATGAGTGTGTTCTAGTTTTGTTCACACTTTATCAACTAAATTATTATTAAATAATGGCTCTAAATAAGGCTGCACAAGTATTTAATTATATTTCAAACTCTCCGTTTAGATTAATTATAAAAAAGATCTATGATACGTGGATTTAAAAATGTTATTTATAAACTTTGAAATTGAAGAATCTTTTATTCCAGGGACTTTGATATAAAAGTGTAAAAGGTTTGATTAGATGAAAGTTTTTGAAACTTTGTTTTCTTTTTCGTGAATTTATGTATCAGTATGGTTGGCTTTGAAACCTGAAGGGAATTTTTCCGGTCCATGAAGTGGCGATTTGAAATTCGAACAAGTATCCGAAGGTAAAGTATCTTTCATAAACTCCCTATTGGAGTTTAGTGAAGACTTCCTCGACCCTTCTCAGGTGGTAGTTCGTGATGTGAATACTTTCCGGCTCCTGTTATCATCGAGATGAAGGTTAATGTTAACATTACCGTTAACCCTTGCTTCCTGCCACAAGGGAAGCAGCTCTAGGTATTGTACAATGAGGGAGATAAACTTCCGTTGGGTATAATGTACTTTAATTACTGGCTTAGGGTTGCTTCTAAACAATCGAAAATTGTAGCCTCTCGAGACCAAATCACGCGAACAAGATGAACTACTGTTTTGCATTCCTCGACAACTGAAAATGATTGATGTAATATTAACAAAAGATGATTTTTCCAAAAAAAATCCTTTGATATTTGTAAACTTTCAAAAAGTTTCAAACACTTCAAAATGTAGGTTTTCTTTTAATATTAAGCATAAAATTGAACTTTATCAGAATAATAAGCACAGAATACATGAAAGAAGATTGAAATTGTACAAATCAAGGAGCATAATGATTATTCAGGAAGTCAGAAAGTTTCTGAATTATTTTCATTTGTGAAAACTTGGTTTGGGTGATTGATCCAAAGGAAGCCAAGTTGTGTAGATTTCATGTCTAAAGTTCAAGATATTCGTCTCTATTCGCGATAGAATCGTACATTGTGCATGGAAGTGAGGCAGTTTCAGATGATGAAATTCACGTCTGAGTCCCACGTTCCTTAATTGGGTCAACTCGAAAGAAGATAATTTGTTCACGTTGAGAAGTCTTATCTTTTGTCTGGATTCAGACGAAAGGTCTTCTGCTATAATTTCCTCTTCTGACGGATTCGTGACCCTCCATGCATATTTTATCAAACCTATGCAGTCAAAGATTAAAAATTACTCAACCCAAGAAGACCTTTCAACGTGTAGACAAACTTATCAGGGTGGCGATTCTGTGGACGATTTCAAATTCCCGGTCATTTCCTGGTTTTTCCCGGTCAAGTTTTTCAATTTTCCCGGTCAACTAAAACTTAACATATTCATATTTGCCGCAAAATGCAAAGATTTATTTCAATTCATTTAATTCAGTTCATTCTAAACATTTTGTAACACAACAAAGAACAAAATTGCAAAATATTTTTCTTATAATGGAAAAAAAATAATAATTCTTTTGCTAATAAAGTATATGTGTGTGTATGTGTATGTGTGTGTATCTACGGGGCATTCCATGCGACATCAACGACTTTTGACCCCGACCCCTTTCGATTTAGCTGAAACTTTTTTATCTTTTTCTACACTATCCAAAACATTTTTCAGAATTTTTTCAAATTTTGTTACCTAACCCAAAAAAAGTTATGGGGTTTTCAAAAAATCATATAATAAGCTTTCTTTTTACGCAATAAAAAGAAAGCGGTCATTTCTCGGATTTTCACGGTAAAATTGTTAAATTTTCTAGGTTAAGTCAAGAGCATTAAATGATGGTTGCACGTGAACAAATAAGTTTACTAATTTAAGTTTACTAATTAATTTGACATTAAAATTTATTTAAGATTATATACTTTGGAGGATTAAAATAAAAAATTTCAAGTAAGTATCCTAAAGTATGTTCTTAATTTCTTATTGCAATATCGAGAGTCAAAAATAATTTTGTTATAACATCAAGAAGAAGAAGAATGAAAGAATAAAGTACTTCAATGTGATAAAAAAAAAAGAAAAAATATTTCTAAACATATACTTCATAAATTAGCTGTCAACTTGATAGACCAATCACTGTAGTGAATTGTCAGGGTGAACACAAGACTCGATTTTTCAATTTCCTTGGCATTTCCCTGACTTTTCCCTGAGAGAAAAGTATTATACAAGCCAATAAGGTTGCAATAGTGTGCGCGGAAATTTTGAATTAATAACGTGTTTAATTTTAAAGGATCTATGGTCAAAAAAAAGAAAAAATGTGTTATAGCTACTAAGAAGTGCTTTTAAAATATTATGT
>JBAGKK010524983.1:0-12959 GCA_037177015.1 Euceroptres primus
TGTGTGTGTGTGTGTGTGTGTGTGTGTGTGTGTGTGTGTGTGTGTGTGTGTGTGTGTGTGTGTGTGTGTGTGTGTGCATATATAACTCAAGGCTATAGTAATTTGTTAACGCTAAAAATTAATTGTAAAAAATGTTAATAATAAAAAATAATGCAACAGACTTATAAAAAAAATTTTGAAGGATAAAATTGAAATTGAAAGTAATTAATTAAATTAATATACATATTACCTTAAATTATAAATTTTAATTGAAGTTTAATTAATAAACATTGTATAATTTACCATTTGTTAATTGATTTGAAAATAAAATAAACAAATTGAAACTGCTTACTGAAAAATTTTTTTATGATAAAAAATCAATTTATCCTACGTTTAATTACAAATTTAAATTTAGTTTTGATTAATAAACATTAAACAATTTATCAAATCCAACCTATGTATATTTTGAAAATATTTACAAAATGGTTTGAATTTTAAGCTCAAGATAAAATAAAAAATAAATTGAAACTGCTCGAAACTGTGTGAAGGGCTGAATGGTACCAGGGTTACCAAATCCTTGAACACCCCTCTTCGGTCGAGGTCACGGCGGAGTCACAAAGAAGGTGTCGTAACGGAGACTTTGGGACACCAGGTCGAATCCCATAGTATTTGGCCCTCCCCTGCAAGCGGAGCTCTGCAGGGGGGGGGGGCCTTATTTCGCTAGCTACTCGTGGAACCATTATGGCCGACACCAACACAATCAAAAATATCGAGGGACCCTCACCCAACCCACTATCAAGGGTGGGGGGCTCCTCGAGGACCACCATACCTGAAACAATGGAGATTAGCCACACTGAAAATAACCAAGTTATTGTGATTGAAAATAAGATGACTGGGCTCTCGGTAAAGAGGAAGAATAAGAGCGGTGCTCAGAAAAGGAAAGCCTGCATAGCGCGGCTCTTAAGCGGCAGCCAAGGCTCCCGAAAATGGGCCTTGGATGCCGCTGCGACATCGGGAGCAGCTCTGTCTGCTCAGCTTAAGGGCAATAGGAAGAAGGACCCTAATGACTCTCCGCGAACAGGGAGTCGGAACGGTCGAAGGCTCTGGAAACGCAGGACCTTACCTTCGCACAGTTGGCTCATAACGCCCTGATGAGAGTTGTTGTCGCGTCGGCTTATCCTGACGCCTAACTCCAAAGGAGCTGAACAGGCTGAGAAAGGAAGTCTCCAAGGAGATTGACGCATTACCCCGCAAGGGGCGCGCCCCCAGATTTGACATCTTCATCAGGTCGGGAGCAATAGTGGTACAAGCGGCGGACATCTGGTCGCGGAATTGGTTGGTGGAGAGGACTCCATCGTTTAGACTCAAGGGGGGACTAAACCTGGAGATCCAAGGGACTGAGTGTCTCTGAAGATACCGCAGGGCGACCGTACAGATTCCCGCAAAGGCGCCTTGGCGGTTCTAACCAGACGCATGACTGTGGTGCAGACAGGTATAGCCCTAATCCAAGAACCCTGGTTATACAGGGAGACTCAAACTCAAACTTTGCACCAGGGATCTCGCTGTTATGAAGGCGAGGCTCAGGAGATCGGATAGGGAAAGACTCAAGGTATAGATTGTCTCAGCCTATTTCCCGGGAGATGCTGGGGGGACCCCTCCTCCTAGAGAGGTCGAGGCTCTCGTACTCAATCAAGGTAATTCGCCCACATTCCAGAACAAAATCAGGAGTGAGGTTCTTGATCTGAACCTGTGCTCAGACGAGCTAAGAAACGATGTGGTGGGCTGCAGGGTCTCTGACGAAGAGTCCCTTTCTGACTACAAATACATTTTGCTTCAGTTAGCTCTAAGAAAACCGGTGGTTACGAACATCAGAAACCCCAGGAACAAGCTCTGGGACTCCTATAAGGAGGAACTAGAAGGTAGACTTGCAGATTTTCTTACAAGCTATGGCACCTTATATGAACTAGAGCATGTTGCGGAGTTCCTGCGGAGGGCTCTGGTTCATGCTTGGTGACGAACCTTTACACATTGTAATAACGGCCAGGCGGCTCAGGCAATAGGCCGCTTGGCAAGGATAAATAAGTGGATCTGGGGGACTGAACACACCAGGCTCCCAGAAGACATCAAGAAGCTGCCGATTCTTGGAATAAGGCAAGATAAAACTATTACTAAACGCTTCAATTTCACCGAAGATTTCCGAATCATCCCGAATAAGGAGGTATGGAGGGCAGGTGATAATCCATTTCTCCAAGGGGACATCTAGATGGGTCCAGAGGAGAAAGTGGGACGGGGACGGGCATCTTCGACAGTGCAGGGAGGGGGCTGGAGATACCGCTGGGAACACACGCAGCGGTCTTCTAGGTGGAGGTTACAATCTGCTCAGACAGTCAAGCGGCATTAACCCTTTAACGGCCAAGCCTAAAATCCGTTGTCTAAAAATTCTGAAAAAATTCAGGAATAATATATGGTCAATTTTTGACTGTTTTCTGCAATAAAAGTTTTTTTTAATTTTTTGAGTTTTCTCGGCTTCTATTGAGTATAAGATTACTTGTAACCACCTTACGAGATGCGGAATACTTCACTTTGATCCAATCCACATATTTATTTTGCAAAATTTTAAGTTTATCACATGGAAATTCGAAAAAATCGAAAAAAGTGATGACCGTCTGTAGACGGTCTTAAGTGATTAAGGGTTAACTGCAGTTGATAAGCCAGACATAATGTCAGATCTGGTTTGGCAGTGCAAACATGCACTAGACCAACTAGCAGAAAGAAATAACGTTACCCTATTATGTGTCCCCAGTAACACATGGGTCAAGAGCAACGAACAGGCGGACCAGCTAGCTAAGCACACAGGATGGGCCGGGCCAGGAAAATCCTGAAACTTACCAAGAAAGATCTAAGGATAATGGTTCAGATGAACACCGGGCACGACCATTTAAACTATCACAAATATAAATTGAAAACGAGCCCTTCTAGCGAATGCAGAAGATGAGGTAGGGACGACGAAACATCTCTGCATGTTCTATGCCAGTGCCCGGCGCTCGCTGGGTTTAGGCTACAGCTATTCGGGACTCCTAACATGGAGACCGAGGAGCTAATCACACACACAGTAGGAGATATACTGGGCTTCATTACGAGGTCCGGAGTCCACCTACTAGGAGACAACATTTGAGGCATGCTGTTGCCCGGAATCCACCGGGCTCAGGTCACAGGTACTCGGAGTCCCCCACAGGTCCCGAGGACTAGCAACGCGAACAGCGGGAGATTCTGGTGCTTCAGTTTGAGGTCTGGAGCCAACCACTTCGAGCACAGTGTTAAGGGTATGGCACAATGGGCTGAACTGCCTGAGCGCCAAGGGGGATCGAAAGTACTCCCTGACCGTCAATACAAATACAAAAATACAGAAATACAATACACACGCACGCGTGGGTGCGTGGGTGAGAGACTCCTGCACACATTCGTGTTACTGCTGTTCGAAGTGAATGCCTCACCGAAGGCGATAAGTGACAATACGGCGTCAGGATACTTGAAACTTTTTTATCGTGAACAGTTAAATTATTTGCATCAAATAATCTAGGAACTATAGTAGTGAGGAGAATACCACTGAGTCTGTGAAATTAATTTGTGACGTTATAGGGTAAGTGGCACAGCCATTGTTAAGAATATTAGTTTTTGTGTTAAACAATCTTCAATCGTTTAAACAAGTGATTATTAATAAATCATAACTTTTGACGGAAAAGTGGTAGAAAAGTCTGGTCCTTTTAATTTGGTCAATTATATCGTTTTTCATTGAATATGCACGTAATTCTGATGTTACGACACCATTATTTAAACAATTAATATTTTTTAAACAATTTTTACTCCAATAAGTCATGAAAAGTAAATATTTTCAGTATGTTCCAAATGTAGTGCAAAAATCATTTTAGTAGGATAAAATCGTGCTGGAAATATCAAGTTTTCATGATTAATTTGAGTAAACATTATTTAAACAAATGTAAATTGTTTGAATAATGGAGCTATAATATCAGAATGACGAGAATATTCAATGAAAAGCGATATAATTGATCAAATTTTTTTTTAACACTTTTGTTTATACGAATATGAATTGTTTAAACAATGGGGTCGTAAAATTAAAATGACTTGAATATTCAATGAAAAGCGGTATAATTCACGAAATTGTTGAAACAATTGAAGATTGTATAAAACAAAAATTAATACTCTTAACAATGGCTATCTGTGCCATTAATCGTAAAAATGTACTTTTCAATGAATTGGTGGAGGAACAAGTTATTTAAACAAATTATAATTGTTTAAACGATTGAAAATTAGTTAAAAAATGATTAAAATCATGTCTCTTGTCGATTAACAACACGTTATAGTCGAAAAAGTTGGCATTATTCCAAACATTCCACGGGTCGGGATAACGCCATTGCATCCGAGTATCATACGCTATTTTTTTTAACAAATACCATAAGAGTTGCAAATGCTATGCAGATAGATCGGGGGGCCTAGGGTCAGGGGCGGAGACGCAGCGGAGTCCAGGGGCTGAACCCCTGGCCGGGTCCGAGGTGGAATTAAAAAATCACTAAAAAGAGTTACAATATCACTTGGAAGTGTCTGGTATAACCTAACTGACGAATCTACTTTATCTACGAGGCTTAAAACAATTTTGTCAGTTAGGCGACATGTCAGTTTGAGTAGGAGGTTTGATGATTTTAGGTCGAGCTGAAAGTTAGTCCAGTGAATCGAAGTGCGCATGCTCAGCGATAGAAATAATGTTCTTGCTCAAAGTGCGCATGCCTAGCGATGTAAAATCATTTTTCCCGATCGAAGTATGCATGCTCAGCGATAGAATATATTTTTCTTGCTCAGATTGCGCATGCGCGACTGTATAATTATTTTTCTTGGAAGCAAGTCTCCCTTTGGACACAGAATACAGGCATCGAAATACATACGTTCAGGGCATGTGTTACAAAAAAATATTTTCAGGGTACCATATAAGGGGGTTGCGGTGTTGAAAATAGCAGTAATTATTTGTTCTATTTTATTTCCTCTAAAAATACTGATAATCTCCGGCATGCTTATTATAAGCCGTGGCCCCTGAATCGAATTTTACCGAAAACCCAAGATGTCCCATGTTAATCTTATGGGAATTTCAAGGCCATTAAAGCCACCAAAGATTACCAATCGATTTGGCTAAAATTTGAGGTGAATTTTTTTATGACAATGGAAAAGATTGGGGGGGGGGGGGTGGCATACTTTGCCTTCTAGCAAAAAAAAAGTTTTTCGGACCACCCTAGACAAATGAATGCGATGCAGCATTCGCTCTGCGTCGTGCAGGGCATTATGTTTGACTTTTACTCTCGAAAACTACTGGCGGTCCCACGATGAAACTTGCAGGATTTATAAATCACACTTAAACTTTCCTTTGGTAAAAAAAAAAATTTTTAATTGAGATGTGCCTTTTTTCAAAAACGCGTTTTTCATTTTTGAGTTTTTCAGAAAATTTTCAATTTTTTTACGGATTTTTTTCCTTTGAAAGTATATTTTAATACAAATCATTCACGCTTTTAAAAATTAAAATGAGTCAAATAGAAGCAAAGGTATGGAACTTTCAGAAAAAAGTTGACCAAAATTTAAAAATTTCATATCTTTGCCAATTTTTTTAACTTTCCAAAAATATTTGGAGGGGTTATTTGTCACTATCAAAAAAACAAATCTGCCAAGCTACAGCCCAATCCCATGAAGTGACGAAAATTGGTGTGATGAAATGACGGAGTCCACCATAACTCAATAGCGGATGGCTATGTTAAACGAGGGGCTTCGCACTGAAAAATCTAGAAATCATAAAACTGTGAATGCGGCAGTTCTTATCGAATTCTTAAAGAGAGTTCTAAGATTTCGTTGAGATTGCCAGGATTTCCGAGATTTCCGACACTTCTCGCGATCATAGCTGTATTCGATAAACTTTGTGACAAAAAAGTCTCAGCTGAACTAGGCAACGATCGGATTACAATAAATTACACAATTTTAGGTTGACAGGACCTTAAAACAAAAGAAACCTAAAAAACAACATGCTCTGATGTACGCCTCGTTAGTGTTGACGACTATAGGCATAGTGAATTTCGTCACGCTTGGCGAAAGATTTCTGAGATTGCTGAGATTTTAAAAAGAGTTCTTTCAGATTTCTCTTAAGACTTCCCGCGCAGCAATCTGCGATTTCTCAGTGAGAAGCGCCTCGTTGTTAAATCTGTGTGACCAATAGAAGCCATTGTAATTTAGGCAACGATTATCTTGCACTGCCTTCAAATGGTCACAATTCAACCCATCCCATTCGCTATCCAGTTATTATAGAGATCAGTGATGCAGACCCATGGCTGATTCAGTAGAAGTAACAAAACTGGCTGTTGTACATTGTTGCCATAGGCAAAAAGGATGATTTCGTAAGTTAAAGAATGTTTTTAGCAATTACATAAAAATCAATCATGTAAAAAGTAGGATTGCCACCGATTCTACGCAAAAAAAAAAAAATAACGAATGTGTCTCATTTTGAAAACTATACAGTTACTATACGTTTTCGTACCAGTCAGTTGTAAGACAAATGCAAAGACATTAGAATCGATATTGCTTTCTCACTTTACTGACTGCTTTAAAAATGTCCTTACCGTAGATTATTACAGGAGAATCCAGAAGATTTTAAAAGATTATTGAAGAATCCAGAAGAATCTAGATGATTGTAGAAGATTCTAGAACAGTCTCGAATATTTTGAAGACTTTTTACAGACTTTGGATATAAGCTTTGAAGATTCTAAAGGATTTGAAAAAATTTCGGAAGTCATATATTTTTGAGGATTATAAAAGGTTATGGAAGAGTTCTGAAGATTTTAGAGATGTTAGAAGATTCTGGAACAATCTACCATATATTGACAAGTTTTTGGAGATTGAGAAGACTTTGAGAACTTGTAAGATTATGGATCAGTTTGAAATACTACAGAGTTCTAAAAGATTCGGAAAAATGTTTGAAAATTTTGAAAAAATTTAGGAGAATCTGGAGGATGTTGAAAAGGTATGAAGGATTCTGGAAGAATATGAAAAAGTATAGAATTTTTTGAAGAATTTTAAGAGATTTCAGATAAGTTTTGAATATTCTGGAGGATTTCAGGAGATTTTGGAAGTCTTTTGTAGATTTTTGAACATTCTAAAATATTCTGGAAAAACCTACAAGATTTTACTCGTTTACGAAAGAGTTTGGAAGATTTAATTTGCAAATTATGGAAAACTTCAGAAGGCGATTTTCAAATTATGGAATTTTAGGGAATTTTGAGAAGAATAGAGGGAAAATAGAAAACAAAGGAGAATAGGGGACTGACTGAACCCTGTAATTTTTATCTATGTCAAAAACATACTCGCTACCTCTACTGAGTTAGCCGTGGACTCCAACGTGTATTACTAAAGTCTAAATGATTATAAATCAATTTTGAATTTCTACATTTCAATAAAAATTGAATTAATTTTATCGAAATGGTAGACAAAAGAGTAAAGAAACCTAAAACATAACAAGCATAACATGTACCAATTGATCGTTTTGTCCTTCATTTCCTGTAGTATCTGCTGGTTTGCTCTTTGAACTTTTATGATTCGATTCTTTGTAATTCCCTTGCTGAAACTGTTTTCTTCTCTTAGGCCGAAGCATTAGATTTATGTTAGGAGTAATCAAATTCGAAAACTCATCCAGCTGCGAATAACTATCGTCCCTAAATGAAATTCTTGTGGGATCAAGAAGCATTTCAGAAAGGGAAAAGTCAATGAAACTATTTGATTCAGCATTTGTCTCTCCTTGCGTCCGACCTGACATAACGCCGTGAAGTAATGAATCTGCATTATTTGAATTACTTTGCAAAGACAAATCTTTTCGCTCTGAACTTCTGGTAATACATTGTTGATTTAACTGGTGAATTGAACTTTGCTTTGATTTTTCGATATTCTTAACTTTAGAAGTTTGAGAGGTTATTTCGGAAGATTCACTTTGTACTTGATGTTTAATAAAACTGATGTTTAAATCAGATGCAGTTTCCACCTCTTCCAGTATATCCGAAGAAGTACCACTGTACATTGAATCAACTTCACAATTGGAAGATTTATGCTTATTGACAAATCTTTTAATTTGTGCGTTAGATATCGTATTAGGAACTCTAACGTGACTGTGACTGGACGATATGGATTGTTGCTTTGTGTATCTGCTATCTGGAATTACTTTGTTCTTTTGATCCTCAAGTCTCGAAGAAATCAGAGATTCATCTTCGTCTTTGCTTTTACGATCATTTGATTCAGCTGAAATATTTTTATAGCAATCCTTAACTGAAACTCTGTCTTGTAATTTTGCATTCCTCTCAGATAAATTTATTGAATCGCTACTGAAAGATCTACTCTTTAACTCGAAAGATTTATCTCTTGAGGATTTAGTATATTGAGTAATTGAACATCGGTGCCTTTTATCTTCCTTTTTTTTTACTGTAGAAGTTGCAAAATTTGTACTTTTGGGTTTTTTTAGACCAAAATCACTTTCCTTCGGCACTTGACAAAGGAAACGCTCGGTTCCAATTTTTCTAAGAACCAGTTCAGGAACGTCCTTCCTAGAGAAATGTCTCGTATTTTTGAATCTCTTCGACATGTCTTGTGAACAGTTGTCAACTTTAGATAAACTCAAGTCATCTTTTTTAATCCTCTTAGACCTGTTCTCTTTATCTCTATAACTATCTCTGGAATGATCTTTTTTCTTGATTAAACTCGATGAAACTGAAACATCGGGTGTCTTCAAGCATTCCTCATTATCATCATGTAATAGAGATACTTCTGAAGAAGAAAAATCTAACTTGCGTTGAACCCTATCGAAATTTTTTGCTATTTTTCCTTCTTTGTGTATGTTATCTTTCGAATACACACTAAGCTTCTTTATAGATGCTTCACTCAAGGTCGAACTTTCTCGAAGAGAGTAATCTAACGCTTTTGGTGAAATTTTTAAGTCTGGCACTTTCAATGGTTTTAGGAATTCCATGTTTTGATTGGATTGAGAAAACGTTTGCCTTCCTTTTGGATTTGTATTAAATCCATACGAGTTAATTTCCTCTTTTTTAGCTTCTTCGGGCTCACGCACCTTCTTAAAAGTTTCAGAATTTTCACCCAATAAAAATTTCCTTTTCACCGCTGTTATAAAAGTAAAAGGATATGATTTAAGAGGATTGTGTGCATTTGAATTTCCTTTGTCTGCTTCAATATGTAAATCTACAGAATCGACCACATCGAATTTACTCATACGCTCATTTTGTCCTGGTTCAATATGAGGAAACTGTCTGATTTCTTTCTGTAATAATAAAAACAACTTAAATATTTATAAAAACGATAACCAAAAAAACGAGAGGTTTAACCATGAGTCACGCGCACTTGAACTGTTAGCTCACTCTATATTTATAAATAATTAATAAAATAACCCATTATAGTGGGTGCAAAACTTAAAAACATTAAAGCGACATCTTTAAACTGATCTATCCTTGACTTGTTATTGTGTTAAAGTCATTGAAACATGTTAAAAATATTTTTTTGAAAATAGATCTACTTTTCGAGTTTTGCCGCTTTTTACTGACATTTCGAATGCGAAATCCGTGACGCTATTCATGTCGCCGCCTAATATCTGCAAACCTTTTAAAATTATATGTGTAAAAACTTTTACAATATGTGAAGGAAAGTTGCCCTAAAAGGTTCATTTTTGGTTGCTCCGAAAATTGCAGATTGAACTTACGAAATTAAAAATGAGTTCAATAAAAGCACAACAGCCTGAGCTGTTAGCTCAGTGTGCGAGAGGGATAGAGATTTCATGTAATTTTTCGACTTCACTGTTAGCTGTACAAGGATAAGGAAAAAATTATTCGGAAAAAGGGCTGAAAAGATTCTTACTGCTGCAGAAGTTACAGCTCGGTTGTCAATAATGTCGGTATCCGAGAAGATTATATATTGCTTTTTACAGTTTGGTTCCTCCTTATTGTAACAATTCTTCATGTTGGTACAATATATTATAAATGGTGTGTTTATCTCTCCCAATCATATTTGATTGCTATCCTAAAATTGAAGATGTGCGATGCATATTTCTGCAACTAAAAAAATAACAATTATATTTCTAGATTTGGCTAAGTATTTTTATTCTTAAGAAAAAGAAAGAAAAAATGTGTAACAGAAATATCTATTTTAATAGTAATAAAATGACAGAATAAACTCGACGAAATGATTTCTTTAACTCGAGAAACCCTCTTTACTCGAGAATTTCAATTTGCTGAAATTCAAAATCGCTGCCAACGAAATATTTCTTTGATTAAATCTTTTTAATCATTTGGGACGATAAATTTGTATTTGAATCAATTAATTCATGCATTCATAGATCCAGAATTTTTGTTTCTTTAACTGCAAGAAGAATTTCTTTGACACAAATTTACTCTTCACTTAAAAAAAATTTTTTACGATAAAAGATTATTTCTTTTATTTAAAAAGGTTATTTTGTCAATAAAATAAATATTTGGTTTTGTTAAATATTTATCTATTTCGTTCAAAAAAAAAATATTTTTTTGATAAACATATGCGAATCTAAAGTAGTGGGGATACGCTATCCGACCGGCTCAACTGTCCAATTAGTATGAAACTCATACCATAGAAAGTCTTTGGGACACTGATTTCAAGTTTGATATTCCAATTTCGAAGTTCAAATTGGCTGATCCAAATATGGCGGACCAAAAATCCCAAAAATCTGCAATATTTGGACTTTGACGACAACATGGGACTAAAGCGTTTTTCAGGTCACTGCATCCGAATTTGAAGTCAAAATGACTAAATTCAAAATAACTGACCCAAAATTCTGACCCAAAATTCAAGAAATGTACAGTACTTGAACTTTGTTGACAATACGGTGATTAAAGGGTTTTTTGGGGTCCCTAAATCCGAATTTGAAGCTAAAATTTAAAACTCAAAATGGCTGACATAAAATAAAAAATATGCGTATCTCTTACCGCTTTTGAATATCTCAACATTTTTAAAATTTCTAATTTTTGCCATTTTTTAATACTTAAATATACTGAATTAAGGGGCTGTGTATATATTACGTAACGCTTTTAGGGGAGAAGGAGAGTTCAAAATGAGTTGTAATGGTACGATTACGATGGGGGAGGTTGGGCTTTCGATTAATGTTACATAACATTTTTTTTAAGGCATAGGTATAAAAAAGGAACTTTTTGAAGCCTGTTTGCTGTCTGCAAAGTGACACTTTATACAGCAATCTTCACAACTACCCTAAAAAGACTTTATACGACAGTTCTGATGCACAGTCCAGTGTACGCATCTCAGAAATGTCGTCAAAAGTCTTTTTAAGGCAGTGTGAAGTTAGCTTTATACCACTTGACAGACAGCAAACAGGCTTCAAAAAAGCCACTTCTTTTTATACCTGTGTTGCAAAAAATATTGTATGGGGCGCACCTGTAAAGTAAGTGTTTATGTTAGGATATTTTCAACGCTCGCCCTCTGGATTTAAAGGGAAAAATTACAAAAAAGGAAAAAGTGAGAAATCTTTAAATTATTATTATTTAATATACCGTCCACTGGGGTCATTCTGCGAAATAGGGGGCTATTTTGCGAAAAGCTATTTTTTTACGTCTAGAATCGTTCCGGTGAAGTGTTCGAATTTAGCTCTTGATATGAATGTAGTTTGAAATGTTCCCTACCGAGAACATAAAAGGTTAAAAGTGCATTTTTCGTCAGGAAGCACAAAAAAGTTCAGAAGTGTATGGAAAATCGCAGTCGAAAATTAGAGTCTGCAAAAAATTCACCTCAACCTCCTTTGTCATGAATGCTAATAGAAAAAATATCCAAAATAAGTATAGACAATTGAGTTGTGATGATACACGCGCAGTGCGCTAACTTTTTATTTATTATTCAACAAAAGTGTCAAGAACTGAAATGCCAGAACTTCCAGGGGCTATTTTGAGACAGAATTGAAAATCAATATTTTATATATATTCAATTTGCAATCAATGATTTTTACGGTTTTGACGTTAATTTGATAAGCTTTTGTTATGAATTAAGTTTAAAAGTTTTTTAAGAATGCTATAAAGTCATTTAACTAACATAAGAAGTGAAAACTAAAAGTTCTTGAAAACTGGGATCCAAAACCGCAAAAAATGGTTATAATTATCATCCAACTTCGAAACTCCGTTGGAAATTCTAAAAATATAGTGATATAAATTATGTAAATATTTAGCAAATGATGCGACACTACAAAAAGAAAACGGGAATACTGTTTATTTAAATTCATTTTAAAAATATCTGTTGTCATAAAAGAATTTTGATGATAAAACCCAATTTTTTGCGAAATTGTGGAGTTTTACTTTCTTTTTTATTTATATCTAAAAAAAATTAATATTTTTTAATGATTTTTTTTTATTTTACTCTAGTATATCTAGTAAAAGATATCCATATAATCTAGGAAAAAAAAAATTATTTACTTAATTTTATTAACTTACAAAAAATTTGTTTTAAAATTACCTCAACCGCGGGACTATTTTGAAACAAATTTTTAGTCTGCGTAACTTCAAAAAAATTCTTTTTTTCTTAATAAAACTTATCAGATATCTTTAGAAGAAGTCCACAACATGTCTAATTGATTTATAAAATTTTCGGATCAAATTCTGATTTTTGGGGAACCTCGAAACGAAAAAATCGCCTATTTTGTCTGAAAATAGCCGCGGTCGATAGTACACTAGGCTGGGGCATAAAACCAACATTGTGCGTCCAGGAAACGCCTGGGTGCGGAAAAGTGGTCCAGTCCAATCCGAAACTCAGCGCACTTTGAAATTTTGAAATCGGATATCTTCAGTCTGTTCTTTGAGGGTGAAATCTCGAAATTTCACTAAAAAACACTAAAATTTAAGGTTTTGCAAAAA
>JBAGKK010525004.1:0-12957 GCA_037177015.1 Euceroptres primus
TTTAACCTCAGGGGCCTTTCCTCTATCCGCAACCTGAGGACGCGCTACGTAGTGGTGACAGGTACCCACCAAGTAGGATCTGATTTTCTGTACGAAGTAAAATTATTAAAATACCCTGAGGCGACTATCGGTGATGTCTGAGGTAAGGTTTTATCTATTTGGTGACCTTTTGTTTCTCGCGTAGATTCTTAATTGAAAATTCACTCAATTTGTATCGGTCAGTATTTGAGGTTATGAAAACCGTCAATTGACTTGTTTCGATTTTCAGAGAGTGTCCCTTTTCTTACTTTCAGTAAATAAAGAGACAGTTTTGAATTAAATTTTGATTGCTTGTATCACCTCGGTATTCTAGTTGATATCGGAATATTGTAATTATTAATATTAGGTGAATTAGATTGTGTAGTCAGCCTTCGAGCCACGTGGCGAGAACCACGCAACTTTTGTTTTAAATGTAATAAATATTTCTCTTTTTTGTGTATTTTAATAAATAAATAACTGCAGTACTTAAGGTAAATTGTAATTAAACAAAAATTGGTCTAATTGCTGTTTTGCTCCTAATAAAAGATCCCCACTCCCTGAATAAATTCGTTAGCTATCGTGGATAACTGGCGCCAGGTATCTTGATTTCAATTTTTTCAGTTAAATCAACTTTTTTAGTTTAATAAATTTTTAGTTAATGTATTTTGTTTAATTTACATAGTTTTTTTCGGATATTGAATTTATGAAAAAATAGCCATTTACGTGACAAGTTACGAACCAATCTTAATCACAAAATGGCGCCCAACTTGGTGCAGAATGCTTTCTTTTAGCTAAGCGTTCTGACAACAGCCATCTTTGATTTTTAGAGTTTTGAATTTAAGGTTTTACCAAACCCATATTTGCTTAAGGTGCCCCAAGTTAAATGTGTGTAGTTATTTAAGAGTTAAAAATTGTACTCAGCACGAAAATTCCCGTGCTGAAATAAATAAAAGTATGAATGCAGAAGTCATTTATTAAGGGTCGAGAGATAATTGATCAGGGCAAGAGTCAAGATTTTGAGATGTCACATTACTGACCTAGGATTAAAATTTGAATGTTGAATTTTGCGGTCCAAATAATTTGGTTATAATTTATTTAATCGTGAGAATATTTTGGTGATTCTCTACAATTTTTATGGAAATCAGTAAAAAGTGACCTGTTATTGACATAAATGTATATGCTGATTTGAAGAGTTTGAACGGCTCTGAAACGTTCTGGTTGTCATTCTCGTTACTAGTTATATGCAGGAGAGGGTAAACCATTGTTTTAGTAATTGTCTTGCAGTTGAAATTGTTGCTTTTTGAGGTCTTCAAGGCTGCCTTTTGCGCCGAAACGCTTCATGAAGCCGCCATCTTAGTCAAGACAATTATATGAATTCAGCCCGAAGTTGAATTCCAATTGATTGTGTACACTGAATTATTTGATTTGTATATTTATTTAATTGATTGATTTGTGTATTTATTTGATTTATTTGATTTATGTATTTGTTTGATTGATTTGATTGATGTATTTATTAAATTGTGTTGGGTTGAACTAGTTCCGGGTTTGAGCACAATTTAAACTTTTCTATTGTGTAACGAGGAGAATTAGTGGGTAAAGTTATACAATTAAAAATTTCGAATTATAAAAAGTTAAAAATTTCAGAATTCAAAATTTGAATTATAAAAATGTTTTGAATTTTAGAATTTCTTATGGGCAAAGCCACATATTTATTTTTTAAATTGTTACTAAAGTTTTATTAAAGATAATCAGATATCTTTGTAATTGAGTGTTTCTATGGCATTGCTCATAATACAAAAACTCTTTTTTTATAACTAGTATTAAAATCTTATATGGGCTAAACTAATTAATTTTCGAAATGCAATGAAGATTATGTGCACTCCACCTGTACACCAATGCATGCGAGCGTCTAAACACGCCGAGCGTATTATGTGAGTTTGTGGTAAGTGTGTGTGTGTGTGTGTGTGTGTGTATGAGCAACTGCGTTGCGGACATAACTATATGTATTCTCTCGCGCCAGCGTGCGATCAGAAAATGATGACACTACTATTTTATATTTATTGTAATAATTATTTTAGACACACACCATAAAATTCCGCTTCTAAATTCAATATCCAAAATCTTAATAATTGTAAACAGACACCTAGAAAGAGTGGAGATGTCGAGGAAAGGCTTTTATTATTATTTTATTTAACTTTTATTAACATCATTATCAATGGAACTGGAACTAAAATTAACATACAAATAAACCCAGAAGATACATGGACTACTTCCGCTGATTGCATTAGCCAAAAGACTTGCGGCCAGATTAATTGAGTTATAATTTCTCATCGATTGGAAATCAATATCGATGCTGCTATTATTATTGCCTGTAATAAATTCCAAAAAATTTCAACAAAGCTTTCTAATAAGCAACCAAACAAATTGATTAAATTTTGTTGATCAGTATTTAAAATCCTGAATACTGATCAATAACAGATAATCAATAATTATAAACCAACTATCAGGGAAGATTGTCGAAGATAATCAGTCGACTTGACTGAATTATTATAAAATAATCATCCATTCACGGATAATTATAATTCAACCCTACAGACAAATCTTAATCCCCATAAACATTTTAATTATCGATTCTGGAAAAGCATGAAATAAGAATATGCTGAGATCATCAAATTCCGAAAGATGCTTACTTCCGTCTGTAGTTGTCAAGCGCAGTATCAAAACACATTATTAGCGTGGGAAATGTAATTCGGCGGTTCGCACCCGCGCTGGCCAGCGTAGGTGCAATGCGTCCGCGGAAGGAAGTCCTTCCCACCTAATTAGACTTATGATTCTAGTTGTCTTCATAGGTGCAAATACGTCTCAGCGCATAAATCGTCCACACGTTTTAGGAGAAACTTCTCTCCCTGAAAAATCGGTATCGCCCGTCGCAATCTGTCTCAGCGGTTTTTTGCTAAATTCTTCGGGTTTTCGTTAGTCAGTTTCTCGACGTTAAGCAATAAAATTAAAAACGAGAAGACCCTTTCCACCCCATACGGGGAAGCCTAAATTTAAGTAAATTATAGAATATTAATCCCTCGGATTTTAATAATTTCCTTTTGTCCGCAGATTGTATTTAAAATTTAAAATAAATGGAAATAAAAATCTAAATTTAAATTTATAAACCTTGCCTTCCTATTGAGGAAGTAGTTTAAGTCAAATCAGAAATCGCGTATTTTTCGGACGGATCGAATTTCGACGGAACGCTATAAAAAAAGGATCGTGAATAAATATATTCTGAACATCTCTATTCTTTCCTGAGGAGTCTGTGGTAATGTATAATTAATTTTCGAAATCACGCATTCACATACACACAACATACATACTCTCCATTTAATTTGTGCACCCTTATAATTTCTTTGCAGTAAAATAAATAATAGTATTTTGGAACACAGCCTACTATATACTTAAATAAATCCTCATCCAATCCCAAAAGTCAAGCAGAAAAGGTCTGAATTAATAGATCAGAATCCGACCTACTACCAACTCCGTGATGAGTTTGTAAACTAAATTGTTATTTGAGGAAATAAAATAATTATTTATTTAATTATTTCTTTCGTTCCTGACAGAATTAAAAATTTTGAGTAACTAAAATTGCGAATTTCAGAATTGAAAGTTTTTTTGCGGGTAATAAAATTTCGACTTTCAGAATTAAAGATTTAGACATAAATCAGGTTGACATTGACTAAATTTAAGTTGAATTTCAAGATTAAATTGATTTCCTCTTTCAAGTAAACGTTAACTTGTTTATTTTCGGTAAATAAATTTTGTCAACAACCTATTCTGATTCTCCACAAGCTGCAGAAAGTAGTAAACATCGGACTAGGTTTAAGGGTATGAGTCACAGGCAGGGGTACACCTGAAACCTAGCTGAAAACATATCGAGAGAAATCTTTCGGATCTCGCGTCGTTATGGCTCGTTCGTTCTTTCCACAGGCGGGCTTGGAAGTAAGTTCACACTCGACAGTTGGAAAGCAAGTGAGGCTCTCCGTGTTCGCTGACGGTTTTCCCCACTACCGCTGACGCGTGTCCCCCTCTCGCTTGAGAGTCACGGGCCTTTCACCCTGCTTAACTACCTTGGCACGCGTAGATAGGTTCCTTGGGAATGGGAAACTCGTTTCGAGTCTTCCTTTTTTTTGGTTGCCGAACCCGATTCCTCAGAATTTTGTCCCGAACCATAAATTATCCAAAAATTTAGATGTCATCGAAATAGATCCGCGTGAAAGAGAAGTAGTAAGCTCCGATACCGATAATAAACAAAACAATGATAGGGAATTTAGTTGATTTTCTTTGCATAATATGTCTAGAAGTACTGAAGACCCAAAAGCAGGCTTACCAGGTCAAAGTAGGCCTAATGTAAATTTTGATCCTTCGTCCCGACCTATCGAGATTAATTCAATTCAAAATGAACAAGATAACCTAATTAGTGGTAATCGATCTCCTCGCGACAATTCACTTCCGGATTATTTATATTCACGACAAGGTCAACAGGTTCCGATTAATGCGGCCAGGGAGAAACCCTTGCCAAAGAATCCCGGTTCATTAGATCGACTTCGAGTGTTAGAAGATACCGATTATCGGATAAGACTTGGTCGCGATCCTAGGTTTCATTCCACCGTGTTTGGAAACCATCCGAATCCTCATATAGATGATAGGAGAACTCATAAAAGTAATTCCGAAGATAATGCACTGGATTCAAATATCGATCGCGTTTCAGACCGGCGGAATCGAGGTTATACAAAAGATTTAGGACGAATAATCGGTAATTGGAAAATATCCTTTGATGACAATCCGGGAAATAGTGCCGAGGACCTTCTAACTAGACTCGGCGAGTGTCGAAATATAAATTCCATCACGGACGATGAATTAATGCGGGTTATTTCCATGATTTTAAAATCGGTAGCGTTGTCCTGGTTCCGAAACTCGCGAAATAAATGGAAGGGATGGAGGGATTTTAAGAAAGATTTCAAGTGACGATTCGGGGACGATAATTCCAAGCGTCGAATTCGATAACAAATATATAATCGTACTCAGGGATTGAAGGAATTAATAGATAATTATATAACAAATTTACAGGGTTTAATCTCGATGCTAGTTCATGAAATGCCGCTGGTGGAACAACTCGATGGGGCACATCGCGGATTAAAACCAGAATATCATCGAGTGATTCGTCGATCGGATTTTCGGTATTTTCAACAACTCGCATTTATCGGTCGGTCGTGGGAAAATGAATGGGTAGCTATTAAAGAATATAGGGCTTGTCCCCCTTCCAAGAATTCTTTTCTACCGGAGTTCGCTTATCGACCTGAACCCAACCCGGTCACTCATAAGAAAAGCCACACAGCGGCGAATACGGAAGAACGAGAGCCAGTAGCAGCGGTTAAGGACGAAATAGTAAGCTCAGGTGCCGGTAATAATGAAAGAAAGGAAGGGAAAAATGGGAAAACGAACCCTTATGGCGGCCCTAAGAAAGCGGGTTGTCAGCCGTCGTCTTCTCCTGCTGATGCCCTACCAAAAATCGGGTAAATCGACCAAAAATTCGGAAAATAAACGCTACGAGTACAAAGTAATCTGTTTCAAGTGCAAGCTACCGGAACATTACCAGGTAGGTTGCACGAAGTTTCCTAAGAAATTAATCTGTTATGCTTGTGAAATCGAGAGAATATGCTTTTCGAAATTGCCCTAAAATTTCTCGGGAATCGGGGAAAAGAAGCAGTGAAGTCGATCGGCACTGTCTCTTAACCTACCGAGACCGTCGAAAATAAATGATTGTTCATCGACACAAAACGATTGGGGGAGGTAATATATGAAACGGTACAGACTAGTTCGGATTTCAGAGAGTTTCTACCCAAGCTCCCGGATAATGATTTTCAGATTCAGATTTTTCCGAAAGTAGAGATTTTAGGTCAGGACAATGAGGAAAAACCGAATCAGATGATAGTAGAGGTTGAAGTTCATAGGGAAGATGTTGTGGATTTAGACTATATCGAAGCCAAAGTTCCTGTAGACGTTGTAGATTTTATTAATCAGGAACTGCCTCCGCGTCCTGTAAACATTGTAGATTTTAAAAATCAGGATAAGCGCAATATCGAGATTCCTTCTGCTCAAGTTGATAGTTTAGATTTGACAGAACTAGATACATCCGAGTTGATTACCGAAGACCTTGCGAATATTAAGGTAGTCAATGAGAATTCTGAGCAGGATATAATCAGTGGTATTGTCGAGAGTGAGGAAGTTGCTAGTAGAGTTTACGTGACTGTTATGATAGACTTGTTCCCTGTAGATACGTTGATTAATAACGTTTCCTCTAGAACATTAATTCAAAAAGATATTGGTCTAAAGATTTTGAAAGCTACTGGTAGAAATTTGGATGATTCTCGCAAAACTCGCATGATTATGGCTAATGGATCCTCAAATGGTATCGAGGATGAGGTGAATTTGCCCCTGACAATAGATGAAATAACTAGGATTTGCGAAGTCAGGATAGCAACTAACCTTAGTACCGAAATGGTCTTAGGTCTTGACGCTCAGGGTAGTTTTGATATGTTCGTCGGTGCCTGGTCGAAGTAGTAGAGGAAGATGGATGTTGTGGTATAATGGACTTATTGAACGAGGAAGGAGAGTTAAAAAGATTTTTGAAAAAGAAACTTCCTCCAGAGGGGACTGGACAGTTATGTGCTACACACCTAATCCAACATTCCATTAAATTGTTAAATAGTAATCCCATTAAAGAGCGTTATAGGGTTGTGTTACCCAAGGATACAGGAGGCCATGCATGCCGAGGTTGATTGTTTATTGGCTGAAGGGGTTATCGAGAAATCGACAAGTGACTGGAATATCCTGATAGTTATAGTTTCAAAACCTGGCGGAAAGTATTGGCTATGCCTGGACTTCTGAAGGCTGAACGAAATCACAGTAAAGGATGCATATCCGCTGCCGTACATGTCTAATATACTTAAGCAGTTTCAAGCTGTAAAGTATATCTTAAAGATTGACTTGATTTCGGCGTATTAGATTCTGTTAGATCCGGCTAGTCGGCCGTACACTGCTTTCGATGTTCAGGGTAAGGGATTCTTTCAGTACAACCGGATGCCTTTGGATTGTGTAACGCACCGTCGACCTTTCAGAGGTTGATGGATGAAATTATCACCCAGGATATAAAGCCTCACGTGTTCTGTTATCTAGATGACATTATTGTGGTTACAGAGACGTCTGGAGAACACCTGAGTTGGCTGAATAGGATTTTAGATAAGGTCATCGCGTCAGGTTTGACTATCAATCCCGAGAAATCAGAATTTTGTTGCTCGGAAGTGAAATATTTGGGGTTTATAGTGAAAAGGCAGGGGTTGAAAGTAGATTCGGACAAGGTTAATCCCATTCTATCATATCCGGTACCGAAGAATGTTAAGAAATTGCGGAGATTAATGAGATTGGTCTCGTAGTATCGAAAATTCATTCCTTCTTTTGCTACTATGGCAGAACCTCTGAGCAGATTGTTTCGTTCGAAGGTTAAGTGGAATTGGGGACCGGAACAGCAGGAAGTTTTCGAATGGCTTAAAATGGCCTTGACTAGTGCACCCATACTAGCCTATCCTTTGTTTAGTGAAGTAGAATCATCACCTTTCACCCTCCAGACTGATGCCAGTTCTACCGGGTTAGGAGTAGTCCTTACTCAGATCCAGGGGGGTGAAGAGAAGGTAATAGCATATTCCAGTCGAACGTCAGTCTCAGCTGAACTAAACTACGCGGTTACGAAACGTAAATATCTCGCGGTAGTTTTTGGAAATCGCAAGTTTCGAGAGTATCTAGAGGGATACCATTTCGAGGTTATTACCGATCGTAATAGCCTTAAATGGCTATAGAGTTTGTAAAGTCCAATAGGTAGGCTAGCACAATGGTCCATGGAGTTACTGGAGTATGATCTCGAGATTATTAATAGCAAGGGTGCACTTCATTATGTGCCTGACGCGTTATCGAAAATGTTCGAGGACGAGGAAGCTCATATTTTTTCGATTCAGGAAACCAAGGATGCATGGTATGTGCTTCACATGCAAGCAGTTATCGAACGCCCTTGGATGTTCCCCGATTAGAAGGTCGAACAAAATCGATTATATCGGCATAGACCTAGCGCGATCATAGACCCGTTTTTGTCGGATTTGGATGCGTGGAAGTTGGTTATTCCCGAGGAGCAAGGATCTAGAGTTTTAGATGAGCCTCACTCGGAACCACAGGCTGGACACTTCGGGGAAGATAAAACCTATCGTAGTCTGGCTACAAGTATGTATTGGTTTTTCAGGATTTGTTCAATAAGTGGGTCGAGTGTCTTCCTATCTGAACAGCGAATGGTCCCGCGGTGAAAAAGGCTTTCGAAGATCTGGTTGTATTAAGATGGGGTGCCCCTAAGGTCGTGCATACCGATAATGGTATGGAATTCTCGAACAAATTGATGGCTAGCATGTGCCGTTATCGCGAAATAATCCACACTACCAACCCACCGGCTCAAGCCAATCTCACCGAAAGGGTAAATCGTGTACTGAAAACTATGATTGTAATGTTCCTTCGGAAGAATCATAAAGAATGGGATTTACACTTGCACGAATATAGATTTGCGTCTAATACCGCGGTACATGGCGTCTTGAAAGTTTCCCAAGCGTTTTTGAATTTCGGTCTTGAACCACTGCCTTATCGGAACTTACGAAACGAGATTGAGAAGGATATACCACGTCAAGATCCGAAGTATCCCGAGTAGGTAGAGCGAGTAACAAGATTAGATGAGCTACACGATTTAATCCGTCGACATATTGATCGTGCCTATGAGTCTCAAGCGAAGTACTATGAATAGCATAGGCGTGCCATAAGTTTTGAAGTTGGTGATTTGGTCCATAGGCGACAGAGAATTCTCTCGGATAAGGCAAAATATGTGGCGGCTAAACTGTTTCCTAAGTTTGAAGGTTCATATCGGATTTCCCGTAGACGTTCATCCGTAGTCTATCACCTGACGACAAAATCGGCAAATTTCACGGGGAAAGAACATATTCAGCACCTAAAACCTTATCTTCCGCCGAAAGATAGTTAGTCTTGCCGATTATGATAGGTTAGATGCTAGTGTTGAATTGACTCAGGATATTTTAATGGTTATTTTCCTTTTGTTTTAGGTTACGTAGCTACCAAGTACATCGAAAGGGGCCATCCCTAAAACCCCAAAGGCCTCCAAAGAGGTAAAGTGGGTGACCCGGAAGGATTACCGGGAGCCCGAGGCCCTCGCAATTCCGCCGACGGACTTGGATGTATTGCACGAGACAAAGTGGATGTCGTGAATGGCCAAGACCAGCGACCTAGGGAAGGAACCGATTTGAGAGTACTGGCTTAGGTATGGCGCCCCTAAGCCTAAATCATATCGAGGTCCGAGCCATAAGGTTTGCTGGGGTTGTGAGCAGGTGGGCCACCTTCGAGGTTCGCTTCTTTTCCCCAACTATGGTAAACGAACTAAACTAGTTTTCTATGGTTGTGGTGAGGAGGGCCAAACTAAGGCTACCTGCCCCAACTGCGGTGAAATGTACGCCTCGGACCAAGTTCTGAGTGAGCGTAGGGAGGCCATGCCGGGCCAGTACCTAATCAAACATCCCGAGATCGTCGCCGCGCATCTGAAAAACGTACATGAAGCGGTCCGCTGGCATAATCACTAAGGCCTTAATTACCGGGTTCCTAGCCAGCAGTGCTCGTCTACGCCTGCTGGCTGTTCTGTACAGGATTGCCTCCTAAAGATAATAAACTAATTTAATGAAAACTTTGGCAAATTGCTGATTAAGATTCAGCCTGGTACCCTAAAGATTCTAATTTCAGAGTTAGCATAGTTGGTGAGAAATTGATCCAAGTAATTTGTAGTTGCACTTGATTTAGTTTTTTTTTGTTGTTTAGAGATAGTTTCGAGCTCTTGAGTTAAAGTAATAATTTAATGAATAAACCTTAAAAAAAATATTGCTTGAACTCACAGCCGTAGACAGCTGTTTCGATTTTAAGTTGATAAAGTACATAGAATTATTATCTTTTGAGGAATCAGTCGGAATATCCCCATTCTCGAGAGACAAAAGGTAAATAAACCCATATGAATGCATTAAATTAAGTATCCACCCCGGTTTTCGTTATCCACAAGATTTCGAAATGATGGGGTTTCGAACCAGACCTCGACTTGTTGTCGAGAAATTGTTAGATTTCGATTGCGACAGCTTACCGATGGCCATGGGATTTTCTTTTGTGATGTTGTAGATTTCCCACATCAATTTTTTGAACTCACCTTTCCGGCAGTTTTGAAGGAAATGAATTACGCGATATTTAATTCCCAGAGCAAGGGTCCAACTACTTCAAAAGGAGCACTCTCGGTAATTTTATTTTAAAGAAAGTTCTAATGTATTGAATTTGACTATGATTTTCGTGTACGCGACCGAGGAGATTTGTCAGAGGGATTCTAGCGATATATTGCTGAAGTGGATCCAAAATAGCCAGAAGTGAGGCCCACTAAATTCTCAAATTTGGAATGCGCCTTTCAAATATGAAAACTAAATTAGTGTGCGCGGCCCATTTTTAATTTTCATATGTTTAAGACATGAATTTGAATCACTACAAAATCACCTAAAATGTGAAATGAAAATACGGATTAGAATTCAGTGCACAAACACAATTTTCTGGCCGAGAAAAACCGTAAGTACCTGGAATTTAGACGATAATAGAGTGACAACGATGTGAACCATATGTACACTGCCAAGCAAAATTCATTTGTTTAAACATATGTTTTTCATTTGTTTTTTGCGTCGACGTACCATGCGTGCAAGTTTGTGCCGGTTCGCGCGCGCTAGTAAGGCGTGCGCCGCGCGAGAGAAATCTATTTTCCATCGTTAAGAATGACGAATACCCCAATTTTTTTTCATATTCTATTTCGTGAACGTCCTCTGCACAGAACAAAAAGAAAAATTACGAATTTACGTACGTAGAACACATAAATGTGATTATTTGCTTACCTATTTGTTATTAAGAAAACCGAAAATTAACCAATCTGACTGAATAACCAATTTGAATCGTTGGATAAATCCTTCACTAAGTAATGTTGACACAAAATTTTAGACTTTAATCTGCAATGGTTCAGGAGTAATGTATTTCTGACAAAAAGTGCAGTTTTTATTAATTGCTTGAGAACTTCTTAAAAAAACTATTCTTTATAAAAACCGCCGGGGGTCTTTTTTATAGTCAAAAGCTTTCCATTCATATAAAAATTTCCAAGTTTGTACATCAAGTCGAAAATAAGGTGACCAGTTGAGAAATTTTGACTCATTAGGATGTATCTCGAAAAATTTACTTTCAATACATTAAGCGAATTAAATGAACTTTAACGTTTAGTAAAAATTTTGTGTTAAGAAATTATCAAAAATTGCTTAAAATATATTTTTTGATCATTAAACTATTATTTTAAGTATAATACTTTCAATAAACATTTAAAACACTTTTTACAACTGTTTTTCAACTCAGTTTATGAGAAAAGAAATAACTTATTGAACGGTCGTCGGGCATAAGGGTGTAAGTGCCAAATTTCGGGATTTCATTTTATCGGATCAAATTAATTGTTTTGGCATAACTCATGTCCCTGTAGAAGATTATGGTCGAGTTTGATTTGGAAGTGTGTCAGGGGAAGAAAAGAGTAATATGAAGGGCGTAATTGCTATGAGCCACGTAGTGCATTATGGGCTTTTATGGCACAAAATTTCATTTCTGAGAGTGGTGGGGTCACAAAAAAAGCATGACCAGCGTGACCAGCGTTTTTGGGGATGCGTCGTTCTTGGACAAGTGTTTCCTCGGAGAGGGTTGCTTTTTTCCAGGCGTTCCCTTCACGATTCAATAGTGCTAAGTAATAGCTCGAAAGTAATTTCTTGTTTGTTTTTTAAAATTAAAAACGTTAAAAATAGATAGTTTTTTGTGTCTCCTGTACAATTCGCGTTTTGTCACTTACGCCCTTTTGCCCGACGACCCTTCAATTATATTAATCATATAGATTTATATAACGAAGAATTTTTATGAAAACGATTTTTATTATTTTTTTAAACTAAAATGATGTTACTTTGTAAGAAAGTTTACCACTTTTAAACATAAAAACTTCTTTGTTCTGAAAAATATTCTGTTATAAGTAATTGGCTGGAAACAAGTAATGTTTTTCGATTATTTGCCTATTTTTCATTAACATTTGAAAAAATCCTAAGTTTTTGGAAAAAAGTTCTGGACAAAAGTTATTTCTTTCAATGAAATATAACTTTTTTTTTATAACAATTTTTTAATTTGATAAGCAACTGTTGAATGAAAATCATTTACATACATATTTTTTACTTTTTTTTTTCTTGATACGCATGATTTCTGAGGCACATCGCACGTTCCTTGCTGGGGAGTTTTTCTGATGCCTAAATACTGCAAACTGATAAGTAAAAGATTTGATCCTACATTGATACACGCAAATTTCACAGGTGCAAATGTTGGAGTCGACATTTTCGCTGAAAAATTAAAGGGAACATTTTAACCCAAAATTGGACATAACTTTTGCACACTGCAATATTGACTCGGCCCAATATACTGTTGAATTTTTGTAAGCATAGAAAAATGTGCTTCAAGAAGCCTTAGAGTAAATTACGATGGTAAAGTGGGCATTTTTTCGACAGATTCAAAATTTTCGACTTTTGACTGTATGATAGTTCGACAACTTCAGCAGCACATCTTTTTCCTTTATTCGATGTCTGTCCGACGTCTAAGCCTTGTAGAAATTCGAAGAATTTTGGACCTGGGCGGATCACAGTGGGGCGAAATGAAAAAACGATGTTCAAAATAACCTGTAGGTCCCAATTCTTAATCGATTTTCAATTAATT
>JBAGKK010525015.1:0-12956 GCA_037177015.1 Euceroptres primus
GAAAAGAAAGTTGAATTAAAGAACGATGTTTAAAAACTAGAATCGTTTTTTATTTATATTTTTTTACATATGGGACCAAAAGACCGAAGAAAAATCTTTTACGAACTTCGTTATAGGAAAACTCAGAAAATTCTAGATTTCTAGAACAGACTCCAATATTTTGGAGAATTTTTAAGGATTTCAGATAAGTTTTAAGGATTTTAAGAGATTTTAGGAGTTTTCGAGATTTTGAAGGATTATAAAAGATTCTGAAATAACCCAGGACTAGAAGATTTTAGTTGGTTATGGAAGAGTTTAGAAGCTTTGAAAATTTGCTTGGAAGACATGTCGTATTTTTCATTGACCCTCTATATAAAATCGTTGATCATATTTCATTGGCTATGGCAGGCAAATCCAACTCGACAAGTGCAAGGATCAGTTATAAAATGAAAACAGTAAAATAATTTCAATTTCGAAGAGAGATTTCAAAAGTACAAAAAGTTGTTTTGGTAAGCTTGAGTTCTGAGGAGTTTATGATGTTAGCCAGGTAGATTTGGGCCGCAGGACACGAGTTAGATTTAGCTGGGCTATGGGGTCTATTTCTTATAATAGTTGTAAGAAACATTTGCCGATATTTTCATGCTTTTTATTTACAACTAAGTACATCTTAAGAAATAGACGTACTTAGGTATAAGAAACGTTTGCCGATATTTTCTTGTTTGTTATTTACAGTTAATTAAATCTTAAGAAATAGACCCCATAGCCAATGAAATATTATCAACGATTTTAGATATTACCAGCTAGTACTTTTTTTCAATATCCACAGATACTGCAATTGGATATTCATGCGAGATGGCTGTCACATAATAGTTAATTGTCAATTCAGAGACTTCCTGTTTCTTTCAAAATCCAAACCATTTTTTTGAAAACTCCGAAAGAATTTTAGGAAGATTCTGGAAGGAGTCTAGAAGATTCAAGATTATTAGTCTTTTGTAGACATGAGAGGATTCTAATTGATTCCGCAGAATTTTGGAAATTCTAGTGTAGTTCAAAATATGTTTGAAGATTCTACAAGATTTTAGAGGATTATGGAAGGTTTCAGAAGATTTTAGACGATGTTAGAAGATTCTGAAAATTCAAGTATATTTTGTAGAATATAACAGATATTTGGGATATTCTTTAAGATTTTATAAAATTATTATAGGGGAACCCAGAAGACTCCAAAAGATTATCGAAAAATCCAGAAGAATTTAAATGATTTCAGAACAGTCTCGGTTATTTAAAATTTTTTAAAAACATTTTAGATAAGTTTGAAACGTTCTAAAGACTTTGAGAGAATTTCAGGAATCTTTTATAGATTCTGGATGATTTTAAAAGATTCTGGAAACGTCTAGAAGATTCTAGAAGGTTACGGAAGTATTCACAAGATTCTGGAAGAGTTTAGTATATTTTGTAGAATATTATAGAATTTTGGGACGTTATTTAAGATTTTATAAGATTGTTATATGAAAACCCAGAAAATTCTAGATTTCTAGAACGGACTCGAATATTTTTGAGAATTTTGAAGGATTTCAGATAAGTTTTAAAGATATGGAAGATTTTAAGAGATTTTAGGAGTCTTTCGTAGATTTTGAAGGATTATTAAAGATTCTAGAATAACCTAGAACTAGAAGATTTTAGTTGGTTATGAAAGAGCTTAGAAGTTTTTTCTTTGTTTTTTTAGAAGTTTTTTTTAGGAGTTTTTTTTTGAAGACTCCAAAAATCTACAGAATTTTAGGCAGATTCTGGAAACAGTCTAGAAGATTCAAGATTATTAGTCTTTTGTAGACATGAGAAGATTTTAAATCATTCCACAGAATTTTGGAAATTCTGGTGGAGTTCAGAATATTTTTGAGGATTCTATAAGATTTTAGAGGATTATGGAAGGGTTCAGAAGATTTTAGACGATTTTAGAAGAGTTTGAAAAAGTTTAGTATATTTTGTAGTATAAAACAGATTTTTGGGATATTCTTTAATATTTTATAAAATTATTATAGATTTTGGATGATTTTAAAAGATTTTGGAAACGTCTAGAAGATTCTAGAAGGTTACGGAAGTGTTCAGAAGATGCAGGAAGAGTCTAGTATATTTTATAGAATATTGTAGAATTTTGGGACGTTACTTAAGATTCTATAAGATTGTTACATGAAAACCCAGAAAATACTAGATTTCAAGAACAGACTCCAATATTTTGGAGAATTTTTAAGGATTTCAGATAAGTTTTAAGGATTTTAAGAGATTTTAGGAGTTTTCGAGATTTTGAAGGATTATAAAAGATTCTGAAATAACCCAGGACTAGAAGATTTTAGTTGGTTATGGAAGAGTTTAGAAGCTTTGAAAATTTGCTTGGAAGACATGTCGTATTTTTCATTGACCCTCTATATAAAATCGTTGATCATATTTCATTGGCTATGGCAGGCAAATCCAACTCGACAAGTGCAAGGATCAGTTATAAAATGAAAACAGTAAAATAATTTCAATTTCGAAGAGAGATTTCAAAAGTACAAAAAGTTGTTTTGGTAAGCTTGAGTTCTGAGGAGTTTATGATGTTAGCCAGGTAGATTTGGGCCGCAGGACACGAGTTAGATTTAGCTGGGCTATGGGGTCTATTTCTTATAATAGTTGTAAGAAACATTTGCCGATATTTTCATGCTTTTTATTTACAACTAAGTACATCTTAAGAAATAGACGTACTTAGGTATAAGAAACGTTTGCCGATATTTTCTTGTTTGTTATTTACAGTTAATTAAATCTTAAGAAATAGACCCCATAGCCAATGAAATATTATCAACGATTTTAGATATTACCAGCTAGTACTTTTTTTCAATATCCACAGATACTGCAATTGGATATTCATGCGAGATGGCTGTCACATAATAGTTAATTGTCAATTCAGAGACTTCCTGTTTCTTTCAAAATCCAAACCATTTTTTTGAAAACTCCGAAAGAATTTTAGGAAGATTCTGGAAGGAGTCTAGAAGATTCAAGATTATTAGTCTTTTGTAGACATGAGAGGATTCTAATTGATTCCGCAGAATTTTGGAAATTCTAGTGTAGTTCAAAATATGTTTGAAGATTCTACAAGATTTTAGAGGATTATGGAAGGTTTCAGAAGATTTTAGACGATGTTAGAAGATTCTGAAAATTCAAGTATATTTTGTAGAATATAACAGATATTTGGGATATTCTTTAAGATTTTATAAAATTATTATAGGGGAACCCAGAAGACTCCAAAAGATTATCGAAAAATCCAGAAGAATTTAAATGATTTCAGAACAGTCTCGGTTATTTAAAATTTTTTAAAAACATTTTAGATAAGTTTGAAACGTTCTAAAGACTTTGAGAGAATTTCAGGAATCTTTTATAGATTCTGGATGATTTTAAAAGATTCTGGAAACGTCTAGAAGATTCTAGAAGGTTACGGAAGTATTCACAAGATTCTGGAAGAGTTTAGTATATTTTGTAGAATATTATAGAATTTTGGGACGTTATTTAAGATTTTATAAGATTGTTATATGAAAACCCAGAAAATTCTAGATTTCTAGAACGGACTCGAATATTTTTGAGAATTTTGAAGGATTTCAGATAAGTTTTAAAGATATGGAAGATTTTAAGAGATTTTAGGAGTCTTTCGTAGATTTTGAAGGATTATTAAAGATTCTAGAATAACCTAGAACTAGAAGATTTTAGTTGGTTATGAAAGAGCTTAGAAGTTTTTTCTTTGTTTTTTTAGAAGTTTTTTTTAGGAGTTTTTTTTTGAAGACTCCAAAAATCTACAGAATTTTAGGCAGATTCTGGAAACAGTCTAGAAGATTCAAGATTATTAGTCTTTTGTAGACATGAGAAGATTTTAAATCATTCCACAGAATTTTGGAAATTCTGGTGGAGTTCAGAATATTTTTGAGGATTCTATAAGATTTTAGAGGATTATGGAAGGGTTCAGAAGATTTTAGACGATTTTAGAAGAGTTTGAAAAAGTTTAGTATATTTTGTAGTATAAAACAGATTTTTGGGATATTCTTTAATATTTTATAAAATTATTATAGATTTTGGATGATTTTAAAAGATTTTGGAAACGTCTAGAAGATTCTAGAAGGTTACGGAAGTGTTCAGAAGATGCAGGAAGAGTCTAGTATATTTTATAGAATATTGTAGAATTTTGGGACGTTACTTAAGATTCTATAAGATTGTTACATGAAAACCCAGAAAATACTAGATTTCTAGAACAGACTCGAATATTTTTGAGAATTTTGAAGGATTTCAGATGAGTTTTAAAGATTCTCGAGGATTTTAAGAGATTTTAGAAGTCTTTCGTAGATTTTGAAGGATTATAAAAGATTCTCGAATAACCTAGAACTAGAAGATTTTAGTTGGTTATCGAAGAGTTTAGAATTTTTTTATTTGTTTTTTTTTGAGAAGTTGTTTTTAGGAGTTTTTTTAAGACTCCGAAAGTCTACAGAATTTTAGGAAGATTTTGGAAACAGTCTAGAAGGTACAAAATTATTAGTCTTTTGTAGACATGAAAAGATTCTATATAATTTTGCAGAATATTGGAAATTCTGGTGGAGTTCAGAATATATTTGAAGATTCTACAAGATCCTAGAGGATTATGAAAATTTTCAGATTTTAGACGAAGTTAGAAGATTCTGAAAAATTCTAGTATATTTTGTAGAATATAAAAGATTTTTAGGATATTCTTTAAAATTGTATAAAATTATTATAGGGGAACCCAGAAGACTCTAAAAGATTATCGAAAAATCGAGAAGAATTTTAATGATTTCAGAACAGTCTCGATTATTTTGAATTTTTTAAAAAACATTTCAGATAAGTTTGGAAGATTCTAAAGAATTTGATAGAATTTCGGGAATCTTTTATAGATTTTGGATGATTCTAAAAGATTCTAGAAACGCCTAGAAGATTCCAAAAGGTTACGGAAGTGTTCAGAAGATTCTGGAAGAGTCTGGTATACATTTTATAAAATGTTATAGAATTTTAGGATGTTATTTAAGATTTTATAAGATTGTTTTAGGAAAACCCCAAAAAACCTAGATTTCTGGAAAAGACTCGAATATTTTTGAGAATTTTGAAGGATTTCAGATAAGTTTTGAAGATTCTGGAGGATTTTAAGAGATTTTGGGAGTCTTTCGTAGATTTTGAAGGATTATAAAAGATTCTGGAATAACCCAGAACTAGAAGAATTTAGTTGGTTATGGAAGAGTTTAGAAGCTTCGAAAATTTGGAAATTATCGGCAATTTCAGAAAACAGTTGAAGAGTTTTTGAATGTCATTAGTTTCTATTTCTCATAATTCTTGGAAAATAATTCGGAACTTCAAATAAAAAAAAGGGAAAAAGGGAGCGAAAGGAATAAAACTCTCAAAAAAAAGGGATTATAGGGGATTTTGAGAATAATAGGGGAAAAAAGTGGAAAAGAGGGAAACCAGGGAAAAAAGAGGAATACAGGGTATTCTTCAGGTGTTTCAAATCTATTTTTTTCAATGTCTAAAACTAATTTTTGTTCCAAGGACCTTTTGCCTAGATTTTTTTTCGATATTAAAAAAATTCTGAACGTTTCCAAAATTGGTCTCTTCAAAGTTTTTAAAGGATTTAAGACGGTTGTCAAAACAATTTACAAAATTTCCAGCCTAAGTTTTATTATAAAGACTCGGTCATTTCAAATTTCTCGGTAATGTTAAAAAAATACAGAAAATATTCATAATTGCAAGAGCATTTTTCTGGTTTTCCATGCCTTTTTTAGCTCCACTCTTTTCCAGGTTCTCTAGACCTAGAGTCTAGACGTCTAGACTCTAGAGTCTGCATTGCACAGCAACTCTGAGAATGAATGAAAATAGTCGAGAACTCACAATTGATATTTAGAAATGATTTCTCAAATTTGAAATCTTTCGAGTGAAACTTTCTAAACTGGAAAGTATTTGAAAACATTCGATTTTTTTAGGATCATCTGTGTAAGATTAAAAATAGATGTAATAATTTTGAAAGCGTGCTAATATGAAAGTATGTATTCGAATTAATTTAAAAGCCTTCTAGGTGGAAAGTTTGCCATACTTAATTAGTTATATCGCCAACTAATCATACACTGCTAGCAAAAATGAAAAAATAGACAGGAAATTGCTTCTTTTACAGGTTCGCCTTCTAAAATTCTTTTTCGTGTAAATCCGATAAGATCCAACGGTAGTTTTAGTTTAGAAATCACCAACTGATTTCACACACGCAAATGCTTCAGCCAGTTAGAAAAGTTCCACAAAACTTCCAAAAGTATTAAGACACCTTCGAGTTGTAAATGTCAAATTTCGATCAATGAAATCCAAAATATGAAAAATTGTTGCCTTTTCTAATTAGGATGACTCTCACGCCCTTTAACTTTGAAAAAGCAAGTTGCACTTTGAGATGTGATATTCAGAATCATCAGGTGGATTATTATAAACCTGAATGGCATACCATCTACAATATCTACATATTCTTCAGTTTATGAAGTAAACCAAAGTTTTCGCAGACAAGCTTCTTGTTGGGGGACATATAACGGATCTGGCTGTTAGTCTGTTCCAAGTAAACTACGTGGCGCGCATGCGTAATGTATTTGCATTCCATGCATTGCTTGTTGCTACACGAAACACTGGTACCACGGTACAGTGTAATACTGTAATGTAACCCGACAGGGATTCGTTCGGGACCTGCAGGTACCATCCTGTCTTTCATTTTCAAAAAAAAAAAAAAATCTATCGCTTCGTCTATATTCTTTAACTAAGAACCATCTCTTCTGTGAAGTCTTGATCTGAATAGTTGACCTTGAAAAGGATCAATTTATCACCATTCATTATGGACTACGATGATTTATTTCTCAGCTCAGCATCTCAGTGAGAAGACCAGAATTGAAAAGGATTGAAATCGAAAAGTTTCCATTTTTCGCATATACCTTTCTATTCACCAGTAACCACCGAAAACGAGCATAATTATTCGATCCCTTTGAATGTCGTTTTAAGATATTTCAAAATTTGGAAAATCCAAAATTTTGGAATTTTGAAATTTTTTTTGTGGATTAGTTAGACCAGTCCGAGGACTTCCTCTTTTAGGAGAACACCAACATTTTGTCCGTTCTCTTTTGGGCTTTCATAGTCCTCTCAAATCTTCAAAAACATCAAAAAATTTATTATAATTTTCCAAAATATTTTACACTGTTTAAAAATCTTTTAGAATCCTAAAAACTCTTATGAATTCTGCCATAAACTTCTAAACTCTTCTATTTCCTTCCAGATTATTTTTTGATTTTGAAGATTTAAAAAGCCTATAGAATTTTAGGAAGATTCTGAAAACATTCTAGAGAATTCTACGAAATTACTGAAATTCTGGAGTTTCAAACATTCTTGAGGATTCTAGAAGATTCTGAAATAGTCTAGTATTTTTTTAAATAACAAAGAATTTTGGGAGATTCTTTAACTCTTTAAAAGATTATAGAAGAATAAAAAAAAACATTCTAGAAAAGATTCTAGAAAAAACAGAAGATATTAGACGGCTATGGAAGAGTTTAGAAGATTTAATTTTGGAAGATTTCGGAAGACATTGAATTCTGCCCTAAACTTCTAAACTCTTCTAGTGCCTGCCAGAAGATTTTTTGAAGAGTTTTGAAAAGTCTAAAGAATTTTGAGAAGATTTTTAAAATAGCCTAGAAGAATCTTAAGGATTATGGGAGTCTTTTGTAGATTTTAGAAGGTTCTCAAAGAAACTGTAGAATTCTGAAAATTCTAAAGTTCAAAATATTTGTGAGGATTCTAGAAGATTCTGGAACAGTTTAGTATTTTTTTAACATTAAAGAATTTTGGGAGATTTTATAAGATTATAGGAGAATCCAGAAAAATATTCTAGACTGTTTCAGAATCTTTTAAAATCCTCAAAAATCTTTTGAATTTAGTCCTAAACTTCTGATATCTTCTAGAGTCTTCCAGACTTCTTTTTTTTTGAAAGAGTTTCGAAAAGTCTAGAGAATTTTGAGAAGATTTTGAAAAGAGTGTAGAAGAATCTTGAGGATTAGGGGAGTCTTTTTCGAGATATCTCAAAATTTAGAAAATCCAAAATTTTGGAATCTTGAAATTGTTGTTAGTAGATCAATTAAACCAATCAGTTAAATGGAATTTTGTCCGTTTCTGTGCATCTCCTGCCGTTTTAGAGATATCTTAAAAATGTGAAAATCCAAAAATTTGGAAATTTTTTTAGTGAATCAATTAGACTAATGCGAGGACCTCCCCTTTTAGGAGAACCCGAAAATTTTGTCCGTTTTGTTTTGTGCTTTCCGAATCTTCTTAAATCTTCAAAAACACCCCAAAATCTATTTTAATTTTCAAAAATATTTTACACTGTTTAAGAATCTTTTAGAATCTTCAAAAAACTTAGGAATTTTGCCATAAACTTCTAAACTCTTTTATTTCCTTTCAGATTATTTTTTTGATTTTAAAGATTCAAAAATCCTACAGAATATTAAAAAGATTCTAAAAACAACAGTCTAGAGTATTCTTCAAAATTACGGTAGTCTTTTGTAGATTTTGGAGGATTCTAAATGATTCTGCAGAATTCTGGAGTTCCGAACATTCTTAAGGATTCTAGAAGATTCTGGAACAGTCTAGTATTTTTTTTACATATTAAAGAATTTTGGAAGATTCTTTAACACTTTATAGGATTAAAGGAGAATCCAAAAAAAAACATTCTAGAAAAGATTCTAGAAAAAGCAGAAGATATTAGACAGTTATGGAAGTGTTTAAAAGATTTGATTTTAGAAAATTTTGAAAGACATTGAATTTTGCCCTAAACTTCTAATATCTTCTAGTGCCTTCCAGACTTTTTTTTTTAAGTTTCGAAAAGTCTAGAGAATTCTAAGAAGATTTTGGAAAGAGCTTAGAAGAATCTTGAGGATTATGGAAGTCTTTTGTAGATTTTAGAAGGTTCTCAAAGAAACTGTAGAATTCTGAAAATTCGAAAGTTCAAAATATTTGTGAGGATTCTAGAAGATTCTGGAACAGTTTAGTATTTTTTTAACATTAAAGAATTTTGGGAGATTTTATAAGATTATAGGAGAATCCAGAAAAATATTCTAGACTGTTTCAGAATCTTTTAAAATCCTCAAAAATCTTTTGAATTTAGTCCTAAACTTCTGATATCTTCTAGAGTCTTCCAGACTTCTTTTTTTTTGAAAGAGTTTCGAAAAGTCTAGAGAATTTTGAGAAGATTTTGAAAAGAGTGTAGAAGAATCTTGAGGATTAGGGGAGTCTTTTTCGAGATATCTCAAAATTTAGAAAATCCAAAATTTTGGAATCTTGAAATTGTTGTTAGTAGATCAATTAAACCAATCAGTTAAATGGAATTTTGTCCGTTTCTGTGCATCTCCTGCCGTTTTAGAGATATCTTAAAAATGTGAAAATCCAAAAATTTGGAAATTTTTTTAGTGAATCAATTAGACTAATGCGAGGACCTCCCCTTTTAGGAGAACCCGAAAATTTTGTCCGTTTTGTTTTGTGCTTTCCGAATCTTCTTAAATCTTCAAAAACACCCCAAAATCTATTTTAATTTTCAAAAATATTTTACACTGTTTAAGAATCTTTTAGAATCTTCAAAAAACTTAGGAATTTTGCCATAAACTTCTAAACTCTTTTATTTCCTTTCAGATTATTTTTTTGATTTTAAAGATTCAAAAATCCTACAGAATATTAAAAAGATTCTAAAAACAACAGTCTAGAGTATTCTTCAAAATTACGGTAGTCTTTTGTAGATTTTGGAGGATTCTAAATGATTCTGCAGAATTCTGGAGTTCCGAACATTCTTAAGGATTCTAGAAGATTCTGGAACAGTCTAGTATTTTTTTTACATATTAAAGAATTTTGGAAGATTCTTTAACACTTTATAGGATTAAAGGAGAATCCAAAAAAAAACATTCTAGAAAAGATTCTAGAAAAAGCAGAAGATATTAGACAGTTATGGAAGTGTTTAAAAGATTTGATTTTAGAAAATTTTGAAAGACATTGAATTTTGCCCTAAACTTCTAATATCTTCTAGTGCCTTCCAGACTTTTTTTTTTAAGTTTCGAAAAGTCTAGAGAATTTTGAGAAGATTTTGAAAAGAGTGTAGAAGAATCTTGAGGATTATGGGATTCTTTTTCGAGATATCTCAAAATTTGGAAAATCCAAAATTTTGGAATTTTGAAATTGTTATTAGTAGATTAATTAAACCAATCAGTTAGATGGAATTTTGTCAGTTTTTGCACATCTACCGTTTTCGAGTTATCTCAAAAGTTTGAAAATCCAAATTCGCCTCCGGAAAAAAGGTATTGAAAAGTACAGGGATCACAGCGGTTCAGAAGTTCAATTTTAGGGCAAATGAGGGATTTCTTTTTCGAAAAAAAGGGGAAATGGGGGAAATTTGTTTCTTTTAAAAAAACCAAGAAAGCCAATAAAAGTTAACAAATACAACATTTTTATAAGAAGAACTCTAGAACTCTAGAGTTTCCTATAAAGTACTTCCTGAAATCTTATGGATTTTTCGAAAATCTTCTAGAATTTCTGAGAATATTAAAAATTTTCCATGCACTTGTAGATTCATTAAATTTCATAAAATCTTTTAAAACCCTCTAGAATCTTCCGGAATCCTCCAGCATCTTCTAGGATCTTTTAAAATTTCCCAAGATTTTTAAAAACACTTTTTCACAGTTTTAAAAACCTTCCAAAATCTTCAGAAACATCCTAAAACCTATTTTGATTTTTTTAAATATTCTCAGAATCTTTTATAATTTTTAAAAAATTTTTGAATTCTGCTATTTTTACAACTCTTTTTCAAAATCTTATTTAAAAACTCTTTTATAAAATTTTAAACTTTTAAAATCCTCTAGAATCTTTTAGAATGCTCCAGAATCTAATAGGATCTTCGAAAATTTCCCAGGATTTTATAAAACTCTTTTTCAGAGTTTTAAAAACCTTCCAAAATCTCCAGAAACACCCTAAAACCTATTTTGATTTTTTAAAATATTCTACACTGTTTCAGAATCTCTTATAATTTTCAAAAAAATTTTGAATTTTGTCCTATACTTCTAATATCTTCTAATCTCTTTCAGACTTTTTTTTTACAGTTTCTAAAAGTCTAGAGAATTTTAGGAAGTTTTTAAAAAGGAGGACTAGGGGAATTTTTTGAATTATGAAAGACGTTGAAATAGTCCGAAAGATTTAAAGGCAGCCTAGAAAATTTTAAAAAATTTAGGAAAAGTTTTGAAGCTTCTAGAAGATTCCAGAAGACTCTGAATTTTTAAGTTTTTAATATTATGGCAGAAAAATAGGAAAAATAACTAATAATAAAAATAACTTATTGGAAAAGTAAATATTCGTGGAAAATTAATCTGAACTTTGAATACGAAAAGTGGAAAAATTCTCAAAAATAGGAATCTTAGGGGATCTTGAGAAAAATAGGGGAAAAAGGGGAATAGAGAACTGACTGTGATCCTTGAAAGTTTTCTCGAAACATTCACAATAAATGCCACACACTGGGAAGAAATGCATTTTTTTCGTTCAAAAAAGTCTACAGCCTTCAATTTTGCCCCGATTTGCAATTATTTTTCTAAAAATTAAAGTACACTAAATCTTGAAAAGCACTCTGATCAGAGATTTTGGCATTTTCGTTTGTTTATTTATTATATGTTTACTCAAAGTATGAGAAAATCGAGATTTTTCACAAAATAATTATTTACCCTTCAACAACGATTTGTATATAATGCAAATCATATGCAGTGAACGCTAGTAGGGAACTCCCAGAATACAAATAATTTGATTATTGTCTGGTTCAATTATTATAAACAAATTAAATTAACAAATAACCAAATATTGTAATTTTTGTTGCAAAAAATTTTTCTTGGCTAAAAATGCTTCAAACTATTGTGAGAGTGATTGTCAGTTACAATTTCTATAAAACAGTAACAATTATAATTGTTATAAACAATTTTTGTGGAAAAATTTGGAATTTGTGGTTTTTTCAATTTCGGATTTCCCTTCATCATCTGAATTGATGCAGATATTCTTGAAAATAACATATGTTCAATTATATTTGTTAAAATACAACAATTGTTAATTTTGTAAACAAATTAAATAAATAAATTCAAAACTTTAGCACTTTGTCCTGGAAAAGAATTTTTACACTGAAACTGCTCTAAATTTTTATGCGATAGATTTGCAGTTCTATTTCTATTAAAAATTGACAATAAAAATTGTTATAGACAATTGAACGAAATATTCCAAAATTTTTGCATTTTTCCGTAGGAAAAATTGGCCTTTGCAATAAAACTGCCCAATAGGATATTGAGAGTGTAAGTTAATGACCAACCATAATAAAATATTATTTAAAATCATTTTTTAAAGAACTAAACATTATTATTTAATTTCAAATATTACGAAATTTCCATGTATTGAATAAAACTTTCTTGTATCTTTAAACTTCTACGGAGTGAAGTTAGCTGTGAATAAGTGAAAATCTTTAATTTCGCTTTCACTTGTTTCTAAAGTTTCGAACGATTAACGCTAGATGGCTGAGGATATAATCTGGTTCAAAATAGAAACCATTTTCATGTGGAACAAGTATGCTGCTAATGCTAATGCTGTATTGTTTTCAAGTGGCTACAATTATACCTTTCGATTCTTCGTGTTATAAGTTTGTTATTTTTTCGTTTTCATTTGTTTTCAGTTATTCACTTGTATATTTCCAGAATTCGTAAGTTTCATTACGAGAGTTTTGTAATTGTTTACTTCATTTGTTTTCTTGTTTGGAGTGTTTGATTCTTCCGAAAAGATCGATTTTTGAATCGGATACATGAGAACTGTTGCAAAATAGTACATTTCGATACGTATGTGAGAGGTGATTATTTAGCGCACGAGACGTTTTTCGCACGAGCGAAGCGAGT
>JBAGKK010525026.1:0-12956 GCA_037177015.1 Euceroptres primus
ATATAACTAACTAATGAATAAACAATCTAATAATTCAAAATAAAATTAGACAAAAGAGGCCAAAGTTACTCGCCTAAAGGAGCTCTATGAAATTATCTTGTGTCATTTTTTCCTATCTCTTGTGTCTTTTATACCACGTAGAATTCGATTCAGGGACAAATTAAACCAGTGAATCGCCTTTCATGGGACACCCTGTAGGACCGAAGTTCCTTTCGTTAGTACAAAAGTATATTTTTAATCAAAGAATTTATGTTTATTAAAAAAAATATTTAGGTATAGGATATCTTTTCATAATTAAGTATATTGAATGACTAAAAAATTTTACTTCTTTTATGACAAATAAAAAGTGTATTTTTCATCAAAGAATTTACGTTTAATAAAAAAAAATATTTAGGTATAGGTTATTATTTCATAATCAAGTATATTGAATCAATAAAAAAAATTTTTTTAAATATTTAGGTATAGTTTATTATTTCATAATCAAGTATATTGAATCAATAAACAAAAAATTTACGTTTATTAAAAAATACATTTTTCATCAAAGAATTCACGTTTATTAAAAAACAAAGAATTTACGTTTATTAGAAAAAAATATTTAGGTATAGGTTATCATTTCATAATCAAGTGTATTGAATCAATCAAAAATTTTACTTCTTTTATGACAAATAAAAAGAATTTTTAAACGCACACTATATGAGAAAGAGAGAGGCTTGAGGGGTGGGGATGGAGAGAGGGAGGTGAGGGAGGGGAGAGTGATGGGGGTGAAGGAGGGGAGAGAGAATGGAGACAGAGAGATAATAGATATACGCTACATACAGTTGTATAACTATAGCTAGCGTTATCGCTGTCTCTTTGTGCGAAATTCGTTATACACTTACTATATACACTTCCGTAACGCTTTTATTTTACGCTTTTTTGTGACGATTTTTGCTGGCTAGCTACCGCCGCAGAGTTGTAATAGTATAACGCGCCATAAAGAACTTCGTTCCAAAAATTTTACAGTTGTTTCATATCTCTGGTATAATAGACAAACTTGCTACAATTTTGAGACACAATGATATTAAAGTTATTTTCAGATCAATTAAATCTCACTCAAATTTGTTTCCATCTCCTAAAGATCAATTGGACATTTTCCAAAAAAGGAATGTAGTTTATAAATTTAACTGTATAAATTGTGATGATTGTTATATTGGACACACAGGTAGACCTTCACATTACAGAGTTAAGGAACACATACGACGTAATTTTAATGTTGATAATATTACTGCTCGTGAGAGACACATAATTGAAACTGGACACGATTTTGATTTTGCACATCCTAAAATTCTAGCTGTGAAAAAAATTTAAATAAACGCAAAAATATTGAATCCTATTTTATCAAAAAAGAAAAAAAGTCAGTTAACCTAAGATTTGAAAATTCCAATTTACTTAATTTCTACAGCTCTTTATGTAACCTTTAAATTTCACTTTCTCCTTAAATTTAATTTACTAAAACAAAATTTTTTCAATTGTATCATTTTTCAAATTAATATCAATTCTCTGTACTTTCAAGAATACTCACTTACCCACCGACGATAGATGACTTTCGAAACACTCGTTAAGTTTCTGAGGCTTAAGAGCACGTTTTATTTGAAGTCTGTTTTCTCCTTATAATTTTTTCTTTTCAATGAACTAAAATGTAAAAATTTTATTGTAACTCTGTTACACATAGGAATGACTCAACTCGAAATAATAATAGTTTTATGACAGTAAACTGTTACTTTAATATATTTTTATTTTTCTTTCTTAATCACACAGTTATTTTAATGTTAGCTTCCGCTAACATCAATATACAAGTCGAGCCGGACTATTTCATCATTTATTTAATTAAATGCATAATAAATAGCTTTATTGATAAGTTGATATACTTAATCTTAATATACATCATTTCTATCATGGATTTCTCTTTAATAACAAAAGGGAACAAAATTTTTTTTACGTCGCTCTTTTTCATCGTCCTCAACTAGGGTCTTCAGGTAAAACATTTTATCTATAACTTTAAAAAGACTTATACACTATTTATCAAACACACACAAAAATCACGTTCTCTTATAGATATATATTTTTTTGAACTTCTGTTTTTTACTTCAAAATTTTGTATTCCATATCTCGATCATTTTTGTTATTTAGCTCTATTTATTAACTTTGTATTTAAGTTTTTTAAACAAAAGTGGTTTTTACAATCAATTATTATTTGTAGATGGCTTGAAAAGGGACCATATGTGATCCGTAACGTTGCGGACTATACATTTTTAATTTGTTGTTGTTTATTTGGACCTTGTAATACCGAAAACTTCTTACTACAGTAAAGAGCTTGGTTATGATACCCTCTAATTCTGAGAAAGGGACAAAATATTCGACCTCGACCCTCAACCTTTTTTTCCTGCTCAGGTAAAGTCTGTTTTTCTCAAAAATATTGTAGAAAAACTAAATAATCTTAAGTAACCAAAAATTATAAATGACCCCGCACAAAATACATTGAAAAAATTATACAGTCGTTTGGGTTAAAACCAGGTGTAATGCATTCTTTGAGGTGTCCTGAACAAAAGTTCTTATGAGCATTTGGTCCCAAAAGTCCTTAGAATCAGAGTTACATTCACCTGAAGGTCATTGAATGACGATTTGATATTTGAAGATTTTTGGCACCCAGGTAGGGGGAGGAGGGAGGGAATTGATGTAAAGGATTGCTCTTGCGATTCCGTAATTATCTTATATAAAACCAACACAGCCTCCGCCCCCCCTCACTCACCCATCCACCCCTCCATAGTACCGATAATGGTATGCGCGTGCTCGGGGTTGAGGCGTGCTTGCGCGCTGTGTGGTCTATTATTTGCGGAATATCTCCCTCAATCGATCCCCCCGGGTGTCTTTCCCCGAAACCCGAAGTTTCCCAAACTTTTCCCAACTGGATCCTATTCGGATTTATGCCGTGTGTGTGTGTTGACAGTTACATAGATCGATGTGAATTCATGCTGACATCCCCCGGTTTATGCTACCGTCCGCACAAATCCAAATGGGATTCAGTTGGGAAAAGTTTGGAAAACTTCGGGTTTCGGGGAAAGACACCCGGGGGGATCAATTGAGGGGGATATTCCGCAAATAATAGACAACACAGTGCGTAAGCACGCTCCAACCCCGAGCACGCGCAAACCATACTATCGGTACTATGGAGGGGTAGGTGGGCGGGTGAGGGGGGGAGGCTGTGTTGGTTTTATATAAGATAATTACGGAATCGCAAGAGCAATCCTTTACATTAACTCCCTCTCCTTCTCCCCTACCTGGGTGCCAAAAATCTTCAAATATCAAATCGTCATTCAATGACCTTCAGGTGCCTGTAACTCTAATTCTAAGGACTTTTGGGACCTATTGCTCAAAAGAACTTTTGTTTAGGACACCTCAAAGAATATATTACACCTGGTTTTAACACAAACGACTGTATAATTTTTTCAATGTATTTTGTGCGGGGTCCTTTGTGATTTTAATTAATGAATTATTTATTTATTTATTAAGAACAGTGCACGAGCAGACCCCTTTAGTACTAATCAAATTATGAGTTAAGTAAAAAGCGAACTTAAATCTAAATCTGCTGAACGATTGTAATGGCCACGATTACTTGTTGAATTGCGCAGCAAATTGCTAAAATGAGTCGCAGACGTGTTGAAGAAGTCAATTTCGTTGTTAGACTTTATTTTAATAGAATTAGCTTCTTCACAGATCCTCGGCATCGCTGAACTCGCTCCGTAGTTGGTACGGTGATGAGGTAGATAAAAAAGTAGTTTAAATCGAAGAGATTTCGCAGGTGCTTTTAATTTAAATTCTAAAAGTAGAGTAGGCCTGTCGATAGCATTGTTTAGGATATTATGTAAGAATCGTAAATCAGAAAATAAAAATCTAGAACAGATTTTTGGAATATCGAGTAGCGCTCTAATCCCGTCATAATCATGGTCGCGTCTATTCATGGCCATGCCCAACTGCCTAGCCGCGTAACGAAGGAATCGGTTTTGTATACGCTCAAGTCTGATTTTGTGAACGGCATATTGCAGTGACCAGATGACAGAGGCATATTCTCTATGCGGTTGTACTAATGAAAAGTAGAGAACTTTTAGCGCAAGAAGATTCCTGAGTTGGGAGGCATTTCTAGTGACAAAGCCCAGAGATCTAAGGGATTTGTTTGCAGCGGCAGAAATCTGATCATCGTAGGATAATGTCTCATCAAGGAATATCCCCACGTCGCGCACCCTTGTGATTCTATCCAGCACCTCCCCTCTAATGAGATAGTTGTACTTTTCCTAGAAAAAGATATGACTACACATGTTTTAATGTTGAGCTGCATCCCATTTAGAATACTCCAGACGTCAATATATTGAGGTCGTCCTGCAGACCAATGGAATCCAGATGGGAGTGTATTTCTTTGTACAACTTAAAGTCATCAGCGAAAAGCAAGAGAAAACAAAATTTAATAATTAAGCCGATGTCGTTAACATGGAGGAGCAACAAGAGAGGTTCTAGTTGCGAGCCCTGAGGCACCCCAGACAAGGTGAGAAATACTTCAGAGAAATTCCCATTAATACGTACTGATTGGGATCTACCATCTAAATAGCTAGAAAGCCATGAAAGTAAGTTAGAAGTAATCCCAAGAGCTCCGAGCTTTGCCACTGGAATGCCGTGGACAACAGTAGGAACACATTATAAAATAATTAAAAAGTTATAATTAAATAATAAATTAAATAATTGAAAAGTTATAAAAATTTATTAATAATTATTAATGTTTCAATACATTTTTATAACTAATTAATTAGTATTACAAATTAATGAATTATTTTTTTCAACAATTTACATTACCAAATAATTTCAATGAAATTTTAATTATGAACATTTATAATTTTCTTCGCACTGAATACTTTATAAACTCAAAAACGTGAATCAAATATAAAATTTATAATTAAATATGTTTTTCAGAAACCTGCTTTTTTCGTACCCATAATACCTTAATAAAAGAAAACCGTGATAAAAGAGGTCGGAGGGGGTTAGAAATGTTAAATATATGTATCGTGTATTTTTTGAATGGACCCTAATGAAAAATTTGATTCAATTGGTTCTTTTATAATTTTATTTCATAATTTGTAAGTTTATAATTTATGTAACCTATAAGAGCAACAAAGACCCTCTTATGCGGGCGGATATTGCTGTCGCACTCGCACTCACGGTATTCTATTTTTTTCGAAATACCCTTTCTCAGCTTGGGACCATACCTAAAGAAAATCCGACATGGGCTGGGCGTTTGGGTGAAATCTTTTATATACTATGACCCTGAGCTCACTCACTTATTCAGCAGCCTGTAAACGATCCACCTATTAAGCTTTATTTCGTAATTTTGGGTGATAAGTTTTTGGAGAAATTTTTACGTCCCAGTTGTCATTTCGAGAGTTTTCTAGGTTTTCTAAGATAAAAATTCAAACGCGATGCGCGAGATCTAAATATTATTTTAAAAATCTAAAAAAAACCTTCCGAGTATCTTCGAATTAACTAACGTTATTCGTTTCGCAAACTCGAAAAATCGAAAAGTGTTTTTTCCGGCCACCCTAATATACGTGGTATAAATCTTTTATATTTTGACAAGGGTAATTTAGCATGCCAATTTTGGTTTATAAAAGTGGAAAATATATTTCAATATTTATCAATGTATTTAAATATTTATCAAGTAACAAAATGTAACTATAATGTAATGTACTATAAAATTTCAACCCTGAAGAAGTGCACACACCTTAGTACACGAAATGTTGACAATTGATCTAAAATCTAATAAAGTGATTTGGTCTCATATTCAGAAAATAAATAGTGATTAAAATATTAAAGGATTTGTCACTCACCGTAATCACACCTAATTCTAGGATGGTCAGAAAAAAATCAAAATATGAAAAGTCGAGTGGCGGCGTTGGTTTTAGGTTCCATTTCATGAAAAAGCATTCAACAAAAGTTGAAGCGCAATCGGAAAACTCATAAGGGTGCCGAATCGCGTTTAAGGTTCTAATGACTGTTCCATTGGTGCCTACGTAGTTTATTGCCTATTTTTCAGGGAATACAGCGAGTAGATGGTCTTATGAGGTAAGAAATTGCCGAGCATACATCACCGTCGGAAATTATCAGACCATTTGAAAGAATCCAATTAAAAACTCGTTTGTCTTTTTTTTACGAACTAGGAAAAAAATAAAGATACGGAGATTTTTTTTAAATCCTTAAAAAGCTTATTAAATTCTGCGCCGATTGAGCTCTATATGAAGTAGTTTCAATAAATGTGAACAGAGAAAGCATGTGAGAATTATAGCGATAATTTCCATTTTTGGCGCGTTTTCGTTCTTCAACTTTGACTATCCGCAACTTACTGGAAAGAGAGGGAAAAAATTTGTCATTCATAAAGAATAAACCGTAAAGCTTCCTCTTTAAAATGAGTCCAAGAATATAAGAAAATGTTCTATGGTTCTCGAGTTATCATAGAAAATGTGGAAGCATGTCCTAGACAAAAATCGGTCGTTCGATCGGTAGTCGGTCTTCTATCCTTTGTTAACGCACGGAAAATAGAGACAAAAGATTTTAGTCGCCGCTCAACCGATCGATTTTTGTCTTGTACAAGCTTCTATATTTTTTATGATAATTTGAGAATCTTTGAACATTTTCTTATGTTCTTGTTCTCATTTTAAAGAGGAAGTTTATTATGCGTGTCTGGCAGATTTTTCCCACCTTTTTCCTGAAAGTTGCTGTGAGTCGAAGTTGAAGATCGAAAATTGGTTTTTATCTTTAAATAAATAACTCAATTAATCTCATTCTAGATGAAAATGAATGTCGAAGTATTTGAAGAATATAAATAATAACCAGGATACGGAACCTAATTGTTATAAACAAATTATATTTTTTAAAAACAACATTATGGATTGTTTGCTTGCAAAGTATATTTTAAAGTTAAAATTGCTTGATTTTATCGACAAGATGATACTTGATCATGAAAATTGGTTGCCTAATATAATTTTTCTATTTTATAAACAAATTATATAAACAAATGCATAGTTTGGACATTTATGGGCAGAAAGTAATCGTTTTTCTTTCTTATCGCCTTCAAATTATATTAGTAGTAAAGACTTGTCTTTCGATATTATTTGTTTATTTTATAAACAAATGCATAGTTTGGCCATTTATAGACAGAAAGTAATCGTTTCTCTTTCTGCTCGTCTTCAAATTATATAAGTGGTGATGTTTAGTGATGAACACTTGTCATTCGATATTATTTGTTTATTTTAAAAACAAATAATATAATCCCGACAACCCCAAAAACAAGTTAAAATCAAATTACAGTCACAAAAATAAAATAAATTTACGGTCAAAAGTTTAGAAACGAAAAATGAAATCTCATTTTTTCCTTTTTTTTGTGAACGATCTTCCGTTCCAGACCAAAAAGCGGCTAACCGCTTTCTTCTTGGCAGTCCAAAAAGCATCGGACTATGTAGCAGGTGTTAAGTAAAACCGCTTTTTGGGCTGCAGCTAGCACCCACTTAAGTCCCAGATCTTCGAGGTGTTTCTGGCACCTCGCGTGGACGTCGCCCGTGACCGAAATCACAATAGGATGAATGGTAACCTTTTCCAGCTTCCAAATTCTTGTGATTTCCTGCCTTAGTTCGCTGTACTTTAGGATTAATTAATTAATTAATTAATTAGGTAGCCTTCTTAGATGTTCTTATAAAGGTGAACCGTTACGTCAATGATTTGGACGTATTGCGACCGCTTATCAAGCACCACAATGTCTGGCCAATTATGAACAACAGTTCGGTCCGTTAGAATAGTTCTGTCCCAGTCAAGGAGGTAATTCTCGTTTTCGAGGACCGCTACTGGGGCATACCTATAGAAAGGCCTGAATGAGTCCTACCTATATACTCCTGAATGAGTCCCAAATTTAAGACAATCTGTTGGTGAATGAGCCCAGCTACATAATTGTGTCTGCGAGTATACTCTTGCTATATGACTTTGGTAATTCCTGGTGCGGATTACCATGGCCTGGATGGCCACGACAAACTCTTTTGTGTCCTGAAAGAGTTCACCTCTTTGTAGCCACAGATTGGTTGTCTCGTTGTCCACGTTACATTGATCTTGTGTCCTGGGGAGCTGGCCATGTAATGGCTTTTGCCTCCATTTCTGAGAAATTTGCTTTGCAGGGGGAGCTAGGATGTTAGCGTGATTCGGATCAGCAAGATTGAGAGACGTATAGTTGGTATCTCCTCTACAGATGTTATCGTGGAGTGGGATGTCACGCTTGCTGTTTAAATACGTGATCAACTGTATGATCTGAGATGCACACAATTAACGGACATCCAGCACGCCTTTGCCCCCAGAGCAACGTAGTAGGACTATTCTCTCACTTGCCTAACTTCTGTGGTGCATTCGGTGCTTTGTCATTTCCACGCGGATGATTTTGCTTATATTTTTCAGGTCGGTATTTGACCACTTGATGAGCCCAAAAGTGAGAAGTGGGATCGTAGGTGTTGATGGCCTTGATCTTATTGGACGAGTTGAGGCTAGTTTCCAAAATGGCTTTCAAGCCCTTGACGAAGGCTATCGTCAGTGCATCCTTAACAGCAGTGTGACGGGTCCTAACAGCTGAAGGATACCTAGATATTTATACGACTCTTCCTTCGTCATGGTCTTAATAAGCGCCTTATCGCTATGCCCCAACTCTTCGTTCACCACTCCTCTTTCTAAAGAACATTTTCCTGCACTTCTTCAGTCCCAGTTCCATATGGATGTCATTTGAGAACTGCAATAAGATGTCAAGTAATTTCTGCAATTTTTCCATCGAGCCGGCGTACAATTTCAGGTCATCCATATAGAGAAGGTGGGTGAGATCATATCCACCACTGCCGTTCTTTACGTTGTACCCATGGGACGTGTTGTGTGTTCTACTAGGTGGATTCAACGCTAAGCAGAACGACACTGGATTGAATGAATCTGCCTGGAAAACGCCGGACGTAATGCTCAAGAGTCTAGAAATTCTCGGCAGGCCACGATCAAAATACTTGATTCTCGTGCCCCAAAGAGACATAGCGTGACTCAAGAATTGAATCAGGCGTAGATAGATCTTGTATGTCCTGAGAATCTCAAGCAAGTAATCATGAGGTACCGAGGGAACAGCTTATTTGTAGTGGATGTATGCCATTTGTAGGTTGCGCTGATGTTTTCGTGCCTACTTCACCGCAGCACTATCGACCGTTACCAGATCCTTGCAACCCCGCGAGTTACGACAGCATAGTTTTTGACCGTTCAAAGACATGCTATTGGCCTGAAGGCCGATGGACTATGGGCGTCTGGATTCTTTGGAAGCATGTACGTGACTCTCTCAAAAATGAAGGAGGGCATAAAATCTGGGTGATCAAGTATTGTTCTGATAGCACCCAGTCAAGAATCCATGCACACACGTAAGGCATTTATACTGACAGTTGCGCACCATATCTGGACGGTTGATTTTTCGAATCGCCCGAAAACCACCCCCATAAGTAACAAATTAAAGTTTTAAGACAAATACGAAAAAAAAGTTCTTCCTTTTTCCCGTTCTTTTTGATAAATCATAATTATTTGGCAGACTGAAACGTAATATGACATTTTAAAATAGTTTTTGATTGTTTAAACAATGTTTATTCACTTACACAATTTTTTACAGAGTCTGCCTGAAAATATGGCACATTCTGGAGGCTATGTGTTACTTAATAAATATTGAGCACTAACTTATTTATGTTAAAGTTTTTTAAATTGTTTAAACAACTTTTTATTGTTGAAACGTAACTTTAATCAGAAAATAGCTGAAGAAAATAGTTTTTTCTAATTTTTGCAACTAATTCGATTATTATGAACGATTCTCAAATGCGGACTTCCATATAAAAATGGCCCTTATGGTCATATCTGGCTTAGGAGATATTCGCGTTTTTCTAAGTCAAGGTATAAAATAACCATTTTTAGATTGATAATATAGCCTCTGATGAATCAATCAGCATTATAATAAAGTCCCGGGAGCAGCTGGAAGTGGGCACATTTTTCTGAAGAAAAAAATTAACACGTGCGTTTATAGCGCTTACCAACTTCAAATGTGATATTCTCTAAAAAATACTTTTTGAATTTCCAACTTCAGAACTATCTCGACCGGCCATTTTCCAACCTAGAAAAGTCATTTTGGGCTTAAAATATGGGGAATTTACTCAGAGACACGCCCTTATACTTAACTCCATACCGGCCATAAGGGCCTGTATTACTTGGGTAGGGTATCCATTTATCCTCGTGAAACATTATCTAATCCGTCGAATCTATCATTTTTAATCATTATCTTTACGTGGCGTTTTGATACTTATACGTTTTAATCCTGTACTCTTTATCCGTCATTTAATCCTTATGTATCCGCTTTTATATATTCTTATCCGTTTCGATACGTATGCGTTTCAATCATTCATTTTCTATCTGTGATTTAATCTGTGTTTACCCACGAGTCACTTAGTATTTTTTAGTCACCTGTCACGGATAGAAAATGTACCCGTACTAATCATTTTCTATCCCCCTCAATCCTCTCTTTAAAAGCCTATCCACTTTAATCCATCATTTTTAATCCATCTTCCTATCCTTATCTATCCACCTTTTTGTATTCCAATCAAATTATATACTTTTTTGCTTTTATCCTTCGTTTTCAATCCGCGATTTAATTCATGTCTACCAGCGAGCCTCTTAGCATTTTCTCGTCTCCTGTGACGGATAGAAAATGTATCCATCCTTATAATTCTCTATTCCCCTCAATCCTCTCTCTCAGAAATTTATAGCCTATCCGTTTTTATCCATCGTTTTCAATCCGCATTCCTATCCTTATCTATTCGCTTTGATGTATTCCTATCCTTTTCGATACTAATGCGTTTCAAACCTTCATTGTCTATCCGTGATTTAATCTTTATCTATCCGCGATCCACTTCGATTTTTTTCATCACCTTCTGCGGATAGAAAATGTAACCATTCTAATCATGCTCTATTCCCCTCAATTCTCTCTCTAAGAAATCGGTTGCCTATCTATTTTAATCCATACTTTGCCATCTGCTTCCTATTCTTCTTTATCCGTCAGATACTTAGATGTTCCTCCTCACGTAATACTGATAGGAAATGTAACCGCGTCAATAATTATCTATCCTTTTTAAGCTATTCTCTACAAAATATATTTCCTTAAGGATATTAATATTTATGATATATTAATATTTTGTTCCGGTTTGTGGATACATTAATTGTCGCAAGATTGAAATTAGAGGATTATAAGGTGAACTACCGAATCGTCTACCTCTACCGTTCTGAAATCGATTTTTAAAATTTCCTGGGCTATTATAATTTCTGTTCTGTCCTGAATTGCTTTGTTATTTTGATTTTGGCTGTGAGTGTTACCGTTTCAATTTTCGTAACTATTTGCTTGATTTTGTCTATTCTCGTTATTTTTACTTTGATCTTTACTCTCAGAAATTTTTAACACTTGACCTCTAATCTTTGATTTTACTATTTCTATTTCAAACTCTTTTTCTAAATTCTCCAGTTCCTCAAAGTTTTCCAAATCATTTCTTTAGATATAGGGTAAATGTACCGTTGATCGGACGAATAGCATTATCCTCATATTCAAATTGTTGTAGACATTTAGTTTTTAATATTTCTAACCAAGGTTCTCATTTTTTGAACTCTGTACGCATTGCTAAAGTAATTTTTGATATTTAATTTTTAGTGAAAGGCGATTTTTAACAAAGAAAAAAGTTTTTCGGAAAAGCTTAAGAAAACACTAGTGTTCAGACAAGATTTCTAGTGGCCAGACAGCATGTGCCTAAAAGTCGGACAGTATTCTTAGGTTTCGAAAATTTTTATTTAAAAAGAATTAGCTTTACGTGGAAGTGTAACTGCTTTAAATATATTTATATGCAACTGTAATAAATATAATTATCAATAGCCGATGCCTCTTAACTCGCTTGCTATCAGCGTTTTGCGCCTTGGAGATCCACATGTATAACATGTTATCGGAAATGTTACAGGAATGTATGTTACAGGAAGGCATGTTACAGGAAATTTGAGCAGATAAATTAGTCTTTTTATTTTAATTTAATTTAATAAGAAAATATAATATAATAATATAATATAATAATATTATAATAATATAAGAATATCATATATTTCTTTTTATTTTAATTAATTTTTTTTTAATGTTAATTATAGTTTATCCTGATGATTAGGAAACCAAGAATTAAAACAAATATAAGAAAATAAATTATGGTAATAGAATATAAACAAATATATAAAAAATAAATATTCCAACTGTTTATATTTAGGTTGTCTTTTCGTATATTACAATTTCGGAATAAAAGAATGATCTAAACAGTTACAAGTCTGATCCTATCGAATTCTTCTCTTGCTTAGATTTCTTTGTATACTCTGAATTAATTTTCACAATAAAAAAAATTGAAAAAAGTTTATTAATTTTTGAGGGAAGAAAAGTAATATTTCATTATTGGGAAAATTAGTTTGAAAAGAAAAAAATTCTGGTAATAAACAAAGTCGATTCGAGTTTTACTATATATTTAAATAATTTTCCCAACCTGAAAATTTTGTCAGGCAACTTTGTTTATTACCAGACTTTTTCTTTTAAACTAATTTTCCCAACGCAGAAAAATTGTTTTTTGTCCCTCAAAAAGCAATCCACTTTTCTCAAGTTTTTTTTTTTTTTTTTTTTTTGTGAAAATTGATTTGGAGTATATGTTATCGTTTATACCCGAAATCAGTTAAAACTATTGGGTGTGTGCGTAAGTTCGTAGCGTTTTACAATAGATGGCATAGCAAGCTTTGTATGCATCGGTGCACACCGCGGCCATTTTTATTTT
>JBAGKK010525037.1:0-11332 GCA_037177015.1 Euceroptres primus
AGAAAAACCGTTGTCTATATATATCGTTCCCCCACTCTGACGCCCCGTGCCGCATCTAGGCTTATAATATCTTTGGTGTACCAAGGTGTCCCGATAATGCGAGAAAAAAAATCGAGTATAAAATTAACTAATCAGTGAATGACTTCGAAGAATTTGTTGGGTATTTGAGTTAGTGGGTTGGTTGTTATTTTTAAGCTTGATTCTGATTGGTTAGTTACTGTTATGGACGGACGAATCACAAACTGAGTGGGAGCTCTAACCTTAAAACACCTCTAAACTTGACATACAAATAAGAAAAACACTTGAAAACATTGCACAGTAGTATCAGTAGTATGGTTTAAAAAATAAAGTTTTGAATTTGTATTTTTACTCCTCTTCCCAGATTTGACCGAAATCCCCAAAAAATGATCTGAAAATTTGAGCAAAATCGGTTAATATTAACACGTGCTTCAATTGATCCTTTTTAAATTATTGAACCCCCATAAGGCCCTTTTATACGGTCCCAATACTCAGAAAAATATTTGGTTAAACCAATTAAATCTTGGTTGGTTGAACTAAAGAATTTACTTGTTATACGGACAATTAAAATTTTGGTTGACCTGACCAAAAGTTTTAGTTGATTTAACCAAAAATCAATAATTTGATGTATTCAACCAACTAAAGATTTGATGGTTGAATCAACAAAAGACATTTGGTTGATTAAAAAAAAAATGGTTGGTTCAACCAAAATTTTTGTTTAAATCAACTAAACGATTTTGCCGAATCAAAAAAATTTTTTCTGAGTGAAAGATGACCCTTCATAAAGTGCACATAAAAATAGAGAATCGCTTATACTTTTTACGTTTATTATTCTTTATTTGCAATTTTTTGCAGTAATTGTTATTATAAATATATAGACCCAATTTTTTTTGTTTTGCAAAGATTATATAATTATTCTTTTCATGGGATGACTCTTTGAGAAATGTAAATTCCTAATCATTTCAATATCAAAAAAATATTTTTATATTTTTCAAATTGTTTATACAATTTATATTTACTTAAAATCATTAATGATTGTTTTCAAACCTCTATTTTTTATGTAAAAACAATAAATTTATTAGATTACACTCAGAGAAAAGTTTTATTTGATTCAAACACACTGTTTCTTTGGATGGACTCGAAAATATTTGTTTATTTCAAACAAATTTTAGCTAATTGAAATAAATATTTAGTTGATTCAAATTAATGTTTGGTTAAATATAATAAATTTTTTCATCAGCGAAAAATTTTGGTTGAATTAACCAAATTTTTGGTTAAGTAAAAAAACTTTGATTATTCTTATAACAATGCATTTAGATGGTTCAACAAAATTTTGATTGAACCAACCAGACTTTCTTCTGATTGTAAAATATGTTTTTGTTTTTTAACTGCACGTTGTGTTTGAAATTATTGATTTAAAAATTATTTTAAAAATTTAATTACACAGCTTACTCTAATAATGATATACTCTCTAAATCTGAATTAGTGAAAAGTGAGTCACCAGTTTACTTTAGTGAAAATTTTTACTTATTATTAGTCGTATTTCACTATTTTTTTAAGTAGTTTTAAACTTTTTGCTAAATCTTTAGTCAAAAACTACTAATAATTAGTAGAAATTTTCACTAAAGTGAACTATTAAAGTAACCCATTTTTCACTAATTCAGATTTAGAGAGTAGCTTTTCAAAAGAATCAATTTAGAGTCTAAATATATTTCATATGTATAGCTTTAATTATAAATATGTGTTCAAACTATTTCAATTTTTTTCACTGCAAATAATGTTTTTATTTTTTTTATTTTTAACTTCATTTCTTTTATTTACTGAATCTTTGTTGTTTGCATAATAAAAAACAAATTTTATAATTATAAATAGTTGTAAAGACATTTGAGAATTTTATAATTATTTAAAAAATTTAAAATTTTCGACTTGTTAAATTATCTGTTTACAAAGAAATTTTTTTACAAAATATACATACACAATATATATTTACAATTTTATAGAAAAGAACATTATTTTGTTTATCCTATTTACAATACGAAGTGTAAAAAATAAACAACCATGTACATATGCTACATAAATAGATATAAATCTGTTTTATAAAGGTTGTATGTGGGCGTATCTCAGGAACGTTTCATTTTTCAGTAAAAAAAGGAAGAAAAACATTAATATTTTTATATATAAAAAATATTGTCATTTTAACACTTGGAATCCTATCACTGGAATTTGTCTCCCTATAATCTATATTATTTTATATCTGCAATAAAAATATCGAATATTATTGACTTACGATAGTTATTGATGATTTAAAATCTTCAATTATGCTACAGAAAATAATCTGACAGATTTAATTTCGAAGCATAACCGGCTTTCCCGTCAACTTGTCAAAACTGAAACAAAACATACCGCAGCTCTAAAAGAGTATAGTGAGATGAGCGTCACCAGAAAATAGAAAATTATTATTGCTGGTCATCCAGAAATAGAATAGTAATTTGGAGATATCGAAATCGAGAGCCTATAACTATAATTAAATTCTCATCAATAAACATGATTAAGAAAATTTAAGAAGAAATTTTAAGTTAAGTTAATTTAATTTAATTAAATTTAATTTAATTAATTTATTTAAATTTAATTTAATTTAATTAATTTTAAGTTAAGAAATTTTGCTTCGAAGAAGCCATATGTAAATAACTTTGAAACATTTTTAGTCAAGATATAAATTAAGAAAACTAGAGGGAAATAATATGCAAGGTGACAAATTTTCGACCCTTTTTTTAATTTTTAAAAAAATGTAGAAAAGATTTAGAGAAATTTTGAAAAAATTCGTGGCGGTACTTTAAAGTATAAGCTTGAAAATGAGGCCTAGAAACTCTAAATATCTTTACTAATTATCTAGTATAATAGACACAAATGTGCCATCATATTTTTATTTTTGCGAGACTCCATGAATATGCAGTAAAGTGGTCGAAATTAAAAAAAAAAAATGATATTTAGAGGTGAGAATTCTTTTCCGATGAGATGCGAGTGAAGTGGTCTCATACTCGTGACCACGGTATTGTATTTATTAAAATTACTTGTACTTATCTTGGAGGGACACAAAAGTGAAAGGTTTCTGAGATATGCCCACATACCTGAAAGACAAATTATCTTTTTTTATTTGTTTATTGTTCGATCAAACAGCCTTGTTTATTGAGAAACTTCCTTTCCATGTGAAAATATTGAAATTGTTCCTTGTCTGAAAGGAAAAATTGATTAGATTGCTTTTTAATCATCTTTTAGAGTTCGTTTATTTTTTTATTTTTTAAAAATCTTTTTTCATTTTTAGAATATAATTTTATTAGCAAATATTATCAAATTACCTCTAATGGAGTTTCTGTCGCAGTTGATACATAAGCATTATTCACTCTCTCTTCAACAGTGCGATTTGTTTTTTGTTTTAATTTCATAGGTCTATACGTATTGTAAATCATGATAAGCATATCTGGTATCAAACAGATTATGAGAGCTAATAATGTTAATAACCAAAATGTAGGGGATATTGTCAATTTATGAAATACCCACAACACATTACCATCGTAATTTCTGAAAAATAGGAATACGTGAAACGCTATAAACTACGAGAATAGAATCTTTATCAATTTTATTTTGTTGTTCAAAAAACAGAACTGTTTAACAAACAGTTCAACAGAACTGTTTAAAAACAGAACTTTTCTATGTTATTCTGAATTACGAGACATTATCAATAATTTATCTAAATTTAGAAAAACATTCAACTTCAAAGCACATTCAGATTCAAATATTATTTAAATTAGTAAACATAAAAACTACATTTACTCACAAAAATATTGAAGAATAGCAAAAAGCAGTAATAAAAAATACTGCTTCAGATAGAATCACACTAAATACAAAAAGCGTAGTCCAGTAACAACTGTGTATTAAAATCTGAAAAATAAATTATTTTTTTGTAGAAAATTAAAACATTTAATAATTTTAATGATAACCGAAATTATCTTATTTCTATTTTTTTACCTGAATATTTGTTACTAAAACAACTAAATGGATAATGCAAGTACTAAATGTCGATTGATCTGCAGGAGTACTGTCGTATAAATTTATGGGATTTATTAGCCAGTAATAGTAACAGAGAAAGTAAATTACACACGATTGCCAAATTCCTGAAAGAAGTAAAGAAGTAAAGAAGTAAAGAAATAAAAAATACTTTTATATTATTTTTAAAAAGTTACTCTTATAGATTTTAATTGAAGTTTAAATTAAAACTGACCTGTAAGAAACCAAATTGCAAACTGATACGTTGATAATAAACCATTTTGTCGGTAAAGAAGATATAATTGAGGTGATCGTAAAAGTATTTCGGCAGAATAATTCTGTTCTAGCAGTCCATACATTAAAACTGGAAGAGACGTGAACATAATATTGAAACCCATCATGAAGAAACTGTGGTACAATGCCTGAAATTATTTTAAAACAATTTAACTTTATTTCATACACATATTCCATTTGTACTTGAATTCAAAATTCTTTTGAGAATTCTTTCCTCAAACAGAAAATCTCAAGTGGCATAGACACATTTGTAAAGAGTTTAATTTTCCTTACTTGTTCAGAAAATCCATTGTGAATCCCAAATAATAATTGCGGCGTTATAAACACAATGTTCTTGTAGAAAAAATACTGTATTAAATTGCTAATTCGTACGTAATACCAGTGTCCATGAACCAGCAAAGCTTTTCTTAAAAACTTAAACTTGGCAAGTGCAAAATCTGCACTCATTGTTGCTTGCCGACCTTCTTTACCCATGATGCCTATGCCAATGTGAGCTTCTTTTATCATAGAGACATCATTTCCCCCATCTCCAATTGCTGCTGTAAGAGGTTTCCCGTTAGAATTTTTTATTAGTTGAACTACCTGAAGGAAGTAGAAAAAATCATTAATGATATAGACATTCGATTACAGATATTTTTCATTTATTTAATATTTAAAATAATTTTACAACATTTAATTACCTCACTTTTCTGTAAGGGAGACAATCTGCAACATACAACTGCCTCGCAACTCTGTCCTACATTTCGAAGTAGAGTTGGAAAATACGTGAATGCAATAGCCATACTAGATCCATCTATAAGAAGACCATAATTTGCAGAAGGTTCTAACATAATTTTTCTTCTGAAAATGAATGAAAATTAATTTTATAACATAGGAATACGTGAAACACTATGAACTACGGGAATAGAATCTTTATCAATTTTATTTTTGTTGTTCAAAAAACAGACCTTTTTTGAAAAGTCTTGAACTTTAATTTTTCGAATTTGAATATTATAAAAGTAATGATTTAAAGAGATCTGAAAATATTTAAATGTAATTTAAAATTGAAAAAAGACTTTTAAAATATACGGAAAGAATTAGTCGCTTAAAAATTTGTCGATTTCGTGTACTAGTCTCGAATACGAGAAAAAGTGGACTAAGGTTTTGAAACCTTGTTAGATACGAAAATTTTAGAAAACTTATTCAGTTATTCTTTCAATTGTAATATAATTTATAATATCATTATTAAATTGATATATATATTTATGTATACTTATATATTTATATGTATTTGTATCTTCATAAACTATTTTTGCTAAAAATTTTTCGTCTATTAAACAATACGATTATCAGAATAATATCTATTAAGCTATTGAAATTATTATTATGGATATTTCTTATGACACACCCACTAATACGGGTGTATTAAAAACGCAGTTTACGCACACTGTGTCAAAAAATATCGTATGCAACTCGTGCGTACGGCTTTACCCACTTGTGATGATCGCGTGTGTAAAACCGCATTTTACGCACATGTTACATAATATACTATTTTACGCACACTGTGTCAAAAAAGACCTGTAAAAATTATAATTCAAGGAAAAATTTTTACGTCTTTTAACTACTTTAGTTTACCTTAAAATAATAGTTTTTAAGTAAACTTTTGACTTTACGTAAGTGTATTTACCACCAGAATTATTTTCTTCGACAAATGGTTTTTAAAATTATATGGCATATTGCGATGAACAAATTTGTACAGAGGAAAATGATGAAGATGACACATAACACTTTTTTTTTAACTTTCAAACTTCAAATCATTTCTGCTAACGGAAGATATCGTTTTCAAAATTTGTAAAAAATCACAGAAATCTATTTTTATATTTAGAGTAAGATTTTTCCTGTCCTGATCGAAAAACTAAAAAAAAAATTTGTTCGGTCTGCCCTAATCTTCAGTCCATCAAAATTAAATGCTCATAAAATTCGAGCCTTAGAAGTAAAAAACTAAGCAATTTTATAAAAAATGTTAATGAATAAGCAATTTTATAAATGTTATGAAATTAATTTATAAATATAGACTTTTTTAATATATTCAATTTAAAATTTTTGATTTTTTGAACTTTTAAACTTTTAGGCTTCTCCAATTTCTACGTTTTTAAAGTACATTTTTAAATTAAAAATTCCATTGAAGAGACGCTCATTGGTTCAGAATTGGATTTTTGTGGACTAATTAGTTTACAGGCCACAATTTGTTTCCGATTTAGACATTCTTTTCTTCAAATTAAAGCTGAAAAAATTCTCCAGTGATCCCTCCATGTCGATTTTTGATTTCTTGTTTTTGAAAAATTCTATATAAACAACAATAGTAGAAAAAATGTAGTTTTCAGAAAAATCATTATTTTAACCAGGAAAAAATGATTTGTGTAAACTGAATATCAAGTAAAATAAATGCATTTGCAATCAAAGTACGTAAATAATTGATTTGATGAGTAACTTGTTATAAACAAATTTTATAAACAATTACTCTAATGTGCCATTTTAGCCTGGGAAAAATTTTTCTTTTTTTTTTTGTTATTTTTGTTTGCTAAAAAAAAAAATTAAAAAAAATTGCTAAAATTTATTACGAAAGTGTCATCTAGGTACAAAATATTGACAAAAATTAAGAATTTTTATTGTTATAAATAAATTTTGCGAACATATACCTACTCGGATTTGACATTTTCAAGTAGAGAAAAAGTATTTTCTCGCTCAAAACTACTGAGATTTGTTATGGAAGTGTCAGATAGTAACAAAACATTGTCAAAAATAAAAAATTGTTATTGTTATAAACAAATACTCAAATATGATATTTTCAATCAGAAAAATTTTCTGGCTAATATTACTGAGATTTGTTATGAAAGTGTTAGCCAGTAAAAAAACATTGTCAAAAATTAAAAATTTTCATTGTTATAAACAGATTTAATAAAAAAATACTCAAATTTGACATTTCAAGCAGAAAAATAGTTTTCTGGCTTAAAATTACTGCAGTTCGTTATGAAAGCGTTTTTTATTTTCGATATCTATTACGATCTGTTTTGTTTAATGACGAAACAAATTATTGTACAAAATATCATGAACAATTGCCATTTTTATTAGCAAAGAAAATATTTTTTGTCGATTCATTTTTGTAGTTGAAAAAAAATCAGAAAAATTTCAATCAGGATTGATCAGAGAAGAATAAGCTAACTTTAAAGAACAGTATCAAAATTAAAAGTTTATTTATGAAGTTGTTTATGACAATGAAAATTCTTAATTTTCGTCAATGTTTTGTTACTGACACTTTCATAACGAACTGCAGTAGTTTTAAGCCAGAAATCACTTTCTTTCTGCTTGAAAATGTCAAATTTGAGTATTTATTTATAAAATTTGTTTATAATAATAACAATTCTTAATTTTTGACAAATCTTAGTAATTTTAAGCCAGAAGATACTTTTTTTCTGTTTGAAAATGTCAATTTCGATTATTTGATCATAATAATAACAATTCTTAATTTTTAACAATGTTTTGTTACTAGATGACACTTTTATAACAAATCTCAGTAATTTTGAACGAAGAAATATGCTTTTGCTACTTGAAAATGACAAATACAAGTAGGCATATGTTCACAAAATTTGTTTATAAAAATAGCAATTCTTAATTTTTGTCAATGTTTTGTTTCTAGACGACACTTTCGTAATTAATTTGAGCAGTTACAGTGAAGAAAAATTTTTCCCGTTCTAAAATGGCACATTAGAGTAATTGTTTATAAAATGTATTTATAACAATTAAGTTACTCATCAAATCGATTATTTACGTACTTTAATTGTAAATGAATTGATTTTACTTGATATTCAGTTCACACAAATCATTTTTTTCTGATTAAAATAATGATTTTTCTGAAAACAACATTTTTTCTACTTTTGTTGTTCACATAAAATTTTGCAAAAACTCAAACCAAAAATCGGCTTCGAAGGATCACTAGGGAAATTATTCAGCTTCAATTTAAAGAAAAGAACGTCTAAATCGGAAAAAATTTGACCTGTACACTGATTTGACCGCAAAAATTCAATTTTGAACCACTGTGCGACTGTCGACTAAGTTCTATAAGCCAAGGTGTTTCTTCTTTGATTTCTCATCTCTTAAATTATCTTTAGCAAGAAATGTAAAACTTCGTTTAAAATAATATAAAATCTGATCTACTTTATACTATAATGTACAAAATTATTTTTTAAATCTTCTCTCTTTCATATTCCTCGCCTGTCATTTAAACTCTAGAGAAACTTTTTCAAATATTGTTAACCTTTAGAGTATTTCTTAGAGAAGATCGCATAGTTCATAAAATACTTTTACATAAGAATTACTCGACTTTTTTTCTGCGACTCAGTTTTTAAAAATTAGTTGACTTTATTCTACATCTCATAAATAGTTTTCTATTATTCGTTCAAAGTCATTGAAACATTTTAAAACTCTTCTCTCTGTCCAAGATTTTTCAAATAATCACCTAAATTTTAAGCGACTAAATTTTTCCGAGTATGTTTTGAAAATAAATAAAATTCGATAAACGTTGTAACAGAATAGAAGTAATTTAAAAAAATACCTACTCAAAGTGAATGAGCGTAGCAAAACAGGATTGTATAGAATTTTCATGCATGAGTCTTAATATTTCTGTTCCTTTCTTAAATTGACCGCAGTAAATTGCAATATTCTCTGCAGTTTCTGCTTTGTCTCCAGTTAAGACCCAAATCTGTTAGATAATTAAATAGCAGTATAAAAAATAAAAAATTGGTTTAGATTATTCTTTAACGATTTTATAATACTAAAAAGTACATAATTACTTTAATACCAGCTGCTCTTAAACTTTCCATAGTTTCCGATACACCTTCTTGTAAACGATCTTCAACAGCAGTAACCCCAATCAATGTAAGGCCTTTTTCGAGAATTTCATAAGCTTTGGAAACACCATTTGCTCTTTCATCACCAATTATTTCTCGTGCAAGTTCCACATTCCGCATCAAACTTTCGTACTTTGATTCCTTCAGTTTTTTATAACCAATCACGAGTGTGCGAAAACCTCTCTGTAAGAAAAGACTTCTTGGAGTTGTGTTGAATGAAAATTTACTTTATTTATTTTACTTCATTTAAATAATGAATAAATAATTTCACTTCATAATTTAATTTTTAAAACAGTTTTAAACCAGTTTAATTTTAAACAGTTCACGATGCCAAAATTTCCAGCTAAAATCGTGGAATAAAATGTATAACAAAGGAGACACAGTAATTTTTAATATGTTTGTTAATATACGCACCATAGAAAAATCAGAAACTTGAGCAGAGGCTTCCTCGATATTTCCTTTGACAATGAGAGGAAAAATCGAGGAATCTGCTCCTTTACAATAAAGCCATATATCTCCAGAAGTATCTTGTAGAATCACAGACATTCTCTTTCTCTCTGCAACAAAAATGAAAAATATCTAAAACTCTCTGCTTATAATTTCAGAAGAATTATTATTTCAGAATCTTGGATCTAAATATTGAAATGTATCTTTAGGAAATTGAGTTTACAAAAATGAGACACATAGAATATTAATATTTAAAATTAATGTGAATTAATGTGTTGAAGTTCTGAACGTTCAAATGAACGAAATGTTTATTTGATTTCATTTTAAACTCAAATTTATTTTAACGTATTGTTTATGAACGAAATGTTTATTTGATTTCATTTTAAACTCAAATTTATTTTAACGTATTGGTTTATTAGCAAATAAATTAATGTAGTGATAAAAAAGCTAAAGATGCTGCTTTTTATTTGTAATTGGAATAATATTTAAAGATTAATTTGAGTTGAGAAGAAAAATTTCGTTCATTTGAACGTTCGAAACTTCAGGTCCATTTAAAATTAAACTTCAGAATGAAAATTCCAATTATGAATCAAATAGAGGCAAATTTAAGTTTTTCTTCAAGTTCCTAATGTAATTTATTCTCCTTAGTTTTCCATAATATTTACCAGAAGTGAATTCGAGAGTTTCCAGTTTTTTAAAAACAAGCCTCTGATCCTTTACTTTAATTTCCATCTCGTGACCGGAATCCAATTGAAAAACAACCCCACATCGGGCGCTAGCTTCCACCAAAGCTTTCTCATCCGCCGAGGCCGCCTGTATGTGCAAAAAATTATATTATCGTTGTTAATTAATGTAAATTATTAATTATTATGTATATATTAATTACTGGTTAAATAATATTCTGATCAATCAATTAATTTGGATACAAAATGCAAATTTATTCTCACCTGATATTCTGGCAAATGTGGATCCATAAGAAGAGAGCTATGAAGCCTCGTTTCTTTTTTCAGTTTGAAACTTTGACGGTACTGTGATCGTCTTTCAATAACGCTTGCTCTTAAACTAGGAGGTGCTATGTGAACCGCATGGCAAAGTGAAAGGCTCAACAAAAAATGCCAAATTTCAGACTAAAATACGATGAAATTAAATAAATTATGCTATTTGGTGGTTGATCTTTCGTCGCACAAGAATAATAGTAGTATACGAATTTGTCGTCTACGAATTTGTCAAATTCGAAAAATGAGGTTCAAAATTTGATACTAATAATCACAATAAAACTTATTAAAATTCTGTTTCTGTATTAAATAAAAACAAAGTAATTTAAGTTACATTAGTTCAGTAACTATAACTGTAGACCGAATCCATTTCAAATGAGGCAGGCAGTGCAACTTCATGTCACAGAATCGGTCGTCTATAGAAAAATGTTGTTTTTTTTAAAAAAGAAGCTTAAAATTTAAATACTTATAACTTCGTGAAAATGTATTTTTTCTCAAAACGGTAAAATACGTCTTCTTATTTCTTATTCAAATACTCATAACTTCGTGAAAATGTATTTTTTCTCAAAAAGGTAAAATACGTCTTCTTATTTCTTATTCAAATACTCATAACTTCGTGAAAATGTATTTTTTCTCAAAAAGGTAAAA
>JBAGKK010525048.1:0-12955 GCA_037177015.1 Euceroptres primus
GGTTTGTTGACTATTTCCTAACCTCTGTTTATATATATGTTATAAAGTTACTAGAATTAATAACAGATTTAAAAGCTGTTCAGATTTTAACATAAAAATTTAAGGAACTGCAGTTAAATTTCACTGTAGGTGCTAAAGTTTGCCTACAATTTGACAATTACCCATATAGCTTGGTTATGCGCACGAGCAAAACATGTTTAGGAAATTTAATGTAAACAAAAGTTTTACAGTTTCTTTGAGTTTAATTTTTTTTTTACATTTTTAGGAATGTATAGAGTATTCGTAATTTTTTTTTTAGATTTTTGTATGCGAGAAAATAATATTTGAATGTACCCCTGTAATTGGCAATTATTTTTTGCGCCCATGAAAATGTCAATAAAATTTTTTTGCAGTCATGAGGGCTTTCTTTGGATCAAAATGAACTTACAAAAAATTCGATATATCCGAGGAATCAAAAATGAAGACTGCAAATTTTTAAAATATTGAATTCTCCATTTTTGATTCCTTGGACATCTCGAATTTTTTGTGGATTCATTTTCGCCCAAAGAAAGTCCATATGAGTACAAGACACAAGAAATAATTGCCAATTATAGGGGTATAATTGATTATATTATAGGGTATAATTCAAGTATCATTTTCTCGTGCGGTATAGCATATAAAAATCTGCAAAAAAATTAGGAAGCCTCTTTAAAATCTTAAAAATAAAAAAAAAATTTTAACCCGGAGAAACTGTAAAACTCTGCTTACAATAAATTTCTGAAACATATTTTGCTCGTGCGCAAAAATCTTTCCAATGCTCTATAATTTTCTAAAATCCTTTACGAAAATTTTAGAAGATTCTGGAAGAGTCTAATATATGTTGTAGAATATTGAAAAATTTTGGGATATTATTTTATAAGATTATTGTAAGAGAACCCAGAAGATTCCAGAAGAGTCTCAAATATTTTGGAAAATTTGCAAGGATTTTAAATTAATTTTAAAGATTCTGGAGGACTTTAAGAGATTTTAGGAGACTTTCATAGATTTTGAAAATTATTAGATATTTAAAAAAACATTAAAGAGTTTTTGAATGTCACAAGTTTCTATTTCTCATAATTCTTAGAAAATTATTCGGAAAGTTGAATGTAATTAGGGAAAAAATGGAGAAAGAAGAATGAAACTATAAAAAAAGTGATTTTAGGAGATTTGCAGAATAAAAGGGGACAGGGGGAAAAGGGGAACTAGAGGCTGACTATGATCCCTAATTTTGCAATATTATAATTATATAATTATAACAATTGTTAAATTATAATTATAACTATTGAGATATAATTTTATAATTTGTCGAATCAAAAAAATTTCCTGACTCTTTGAAAGTTTTCTCTGACTTTCCCTGATTTTCCCTGACCATTTTTAAATTCTCTGACTTTCCAGAAATATCTGATCTGATGTAGCAAGCCTGTCATTTGAAGAAAACTACTCATTCAAATTTAGAGTGAAAAGAATTCCAGAACTATGAGTGAAATTCAAGGACTTTTCCAGGTTTTCCCAGGTAAAAAAATTCAAAGACTTTTCCATATTTTCAAGGATTTTCAGGACACTAGGCACCCTGATTTAATACACTTCATGGGGTGCCGAATGTACAGCTTTTAAGGACGGTTTCTTTTTCGATTTCCAAAATTTTTTATTTTCGACCCACCCTAATATATAATGTTTAACAATAATATGGTTAAACTCCTTTAACGTTCGAGAAGTTGATAAATTTAAAAGAACATCATATAAAATATTGATGTTCTTTTCAATTAATAGTAATAATCAGCGGGGGATTATATTTCCCCTCGACAGCAATAATCGTTTATATTCTGAGCTGGTAATTATGACTTTAGGGCCTGAATTCCTAAAGCCAAAATTACCAACTAAGAATATAAACAATTATTAATAATAATAAAAATGATTTAGTAAAATATACAATTTTTAAAAATTCCTTAGTATTTCTTGATCGAAATTAAGTGCAAAAAATGGGATAGTATTGAACTTTCGATTTTGTTCATATTATTTTAATTAACTCACCTTCTCCACTTCATCCTCGCTATCCTCAGATAAACTCAAGTCGCGTTCCAAATTCCTGCAACAAAAAAGAATCACTGTTAGAAAAAATGATACACAAAGAAAATTAGAGACAAAATAAACTAAGGTGAATAAATAAAGCAAATATATATTACAAAGAGAATTTCATAAAGTAAAACTCGAAAGTAGAAATTCAAGCACAGTCACAACCCTGACAATACCGCATCAATGATATCGCGTTCAGGATTCTGCTGACTGGCTGCTTCCGGAGGAATGCAGATCGAGGTTTCTCTCGAGAAGCTACCGAATCAGCTACTGTATTTCTGGCGATTCCATCAAAGAGCATGACTCTGGTATTTTCGAAATAGTGTTCCTTGTACATCTTTGAATTACTTTTTATTTATTCTAATTCTTCATCCCAGGACTAAGGAAACTATTTCCTTTTAAACTTTTTCTTTAAATTACAAACAAGCTGACATGTAAAAACAATGTTTAAAAATCTATCTCGTTCGCAAACTGCTGAACAGATGTAAATCTACAAGCCAAGAATTATAACCTTATGTTAATAAATTGATAAAACCAGTTCTGGTAGTGCCTACAAGAATGTGAATTTTGAATACCTAATGTCCACCTCCTGCTGTTCGATTCAGTAAAGTATTATTATTATCATCATCATCAAAAATCTAATAAAGTCGACCCTTTTATTAGATACTGCGCATCATCCTATAAGTTCGAAATTACACACAACCTCGTAAATTCGTTAAGCTTCAAAGAATTGATTGATAGTTGAGGGTGTGATACGTAGGGTAGATGACAGATTCCCCTCTCAGCTTGTCTTTCACGAAAGTAAAGCTGTTCTAAGATCAGCGATAATCAAGATGAGATCGGTAGCCCAGGGTATTAGATTAACATACTAGATGATGACCGGGGGCGGGTAATATGGTAAATAATAAACGATAATAGGCGGAGATAACTGGTATTTCATTCAAGAGCGAACGCGAATTATGATCGCTCAAGCCTAATGGATGATGAACGATGCTGCACATTTATCTAGATCTAGAAGGTGGGAGGCTTCTTGGGCGCTGGAGGGGGATCTTTCCACAATATTCTGTTTGCATTCATCACAGGGCGGAGATGCAAATTCGAAGATGAGGAAATCTAGTGGTTGTGTGGTTAAAAGGGTAGTCTTATCGGATAGAGGAGTGCCTTCTAGGACTGAAAAAGGGCCCGCAAAGAGGTTGCGTGTTGATGAGTTTGCGAGGGTCGTTGTCCGCCTTGTACCGTGAATATGTGGCCTCCACTCGACTTTCCTGCTTTGTACTCTACGCCACTTGACTAGTCTCTTCTCCTTTTATAATGAAATGTTTCAACCTCGATGTGGAAGAACTTTTGGTGCAGTTGATCAAATGCAATTTTGTTTGAATTGAAAATCATTTGAATTAAACTTTGGTACTTATGTTTGATTTGAAATTTTGTTTGACTTGAAAACCATTTGAACTAAACTTTGGTTCAGAAAATTAATTTTTCGATTACGAATGGTTCTTAACCGTCCAAACAAAAACTTGAAGCAAAAATGGTTCAGGATGATGAAAAAAATTTAGGATGATAACTCTGGAAAGTGATAGATTATTTCAGTTAAAAACAACTTCCACTGGAGGGGTTAAAGTGTAAATCACTAGCCTTGAGTAATCGAATCAGTGAACAATCGCGATCAGAAACAGCTTCAGTGGCCACGATCCCCTTTTCTTTTTCTAAAGGAAACCTTATATTTCCAGCGCGTGTCCCATACTCCAATAATATTTTCGATAGGTCGCCAAGCACTGAAAAGATATTTGCGAACAGCTTCGGATATTTCCGAAGACCTCTTCTACTCGGATAACGTGCTCGCTTTACGAGAAGGTCGGCTAGTAAAGCATCGATAACCATCGAAAGGAGTCCGGACTTGGTCGGTATACCACGGAATGAAGGTCATAAATCGTTGTTAATCGTGAGAAGGCATTGCCGACGGCATTCGATTCAGTTACACCTTGTAGATACTTTTTACTTTGTGCACTGTACTTGAAGAAGGAAATATATTGTAGGAAAGAAAGAACGGGATGCATCACTGCAGAATATTAAAAATGGAGCAAACTCTTCAGGACGTCAAACTTGAGAATCACTTCTTTCAAAAGTTTCCGAGCTTGATTTACTTTTCTTTGATTAAAAAATCTCCTGTTAATGTCACGTTTCTTTCTCAGAACTTGACACATCAAGATAAATCCAGAGAAACCATGAGAGGTCGCACCAAAGATATTTCCAGTCAGGTTCTTACAGTGCAAAAAAAAAAAACTGATGAGTCGCAATTATCTGTAAGCATCAAACGAAAGAAAGGCTCAACAGTAAAGCAGCCTCTAGCTTCGCAATTTGGTGATTATTATTTTCACCATCACAGGCGTCACAAACCAAACCCATTTCAAACCTCAAGTCGATCACTGTTTCCAAGAAATCTTTTTAAAAACGCGGATCTTTCAGTGATTGAAAAGAATTATATGTGGGTGTAGTAGAATTTGTTTCATTCCAAAGAACTGAGGATTTGAGGAACAAATGTTACAAGTACCATAGTTATGGGAAAATAATAATCAGTGTAATTACAAAAGGACCTTTTACAGTTCCTTAATGATGAATGAACACATTTTCTGATGAGGATATGAAGATTAAAGAGCCATCTCGTTATAACGACTGGTTAAGGGAGAGATAATATTTCTTTGTTCCAAGAAGAAAAGCAGTTGGGCTATAGTGAAATTGATTTGCAGCGGGTTGGTGACCCTCGTGTCGCCGATGGCGTACAACAACGGGGACGAAGAGGGCGTCGGGTTCTCAACCACCCATTTTCACCCCTCAGCTTCCACCCTCTATACATATACTGCAAACTAAGCAATCGATACAGTTGGCCCAGACTTTTCCATGTAAAACCATCTCACTTTTACTTACTTTTCATTTACTTAAAATTCAACACCTACTTCCTTGAATCTAGTGGCACTCTGGATCCAAAAATAATAATAAATGTAAGCATTCCTAAAACTAAGATCTGAAGATGAAGAAATCTGCAACAACACCATGTTATGATTCTAATAAATTTAATTATAGTAGAATTTCTGTGTCACCCTTCTAACAAAAAAAGTGCCTCAAGAAAGCGAAAACTTGCGCGTGGACATAATAGCGATCTTGTGATAACTGCACCGAGGCGGATCGACACGATAATTATATACAATTAGAATAGGCAGTGTTTTGCTAACTTTGTGCTAATAGGAAGTTTCTTGTTAATCCTAAAGAAGATAAATGGTCAACCAAAGTTTACCAAACTTGAGTGAAACCGTTCAAAGATGAGAATGTTGATTGATGAGTACGTTAATGTCACAATTAAATCACTGGGGAAAACTAATTTGATAAAATTGCTAGATGGAATGCAACACACTTGCAGAGACAAATGTGTCTGTGGTTTCGAATCCAATTGTGAAAATAGTGTCATGAGGCTAAGCGAAGCTGAAGATGATGAAGTTGGAGCATTGAAGAAAATTGTGGAGGAAAGTGTGGGATATACTCGATACAAGCTGAGAGTTGATGTAATTATGTCACAATCTTAACGAATTCTTTCTCTTTCTCTCTGACAACCTGCATTTTAATTCCTATTATGCCAGAATCTCACGAGTTTAGAGGCTAGATAATATTTTTACTTTCATTTTCCAAGGCAGCTATAATTTTCGACTATGAAAAACTACCTTCAAAATTCCATAAATATTGTTTTTCAATTGGCCCAAGTGATAAAGATCAAAATTAAACGCATCGACAAAATAATAACAGTCCGATAGTATTAATTGTCCGATAGTTATTGATTGATCCACTTAAAGTTTTTAAGTAGATTTGTGTGTTAACTGGTCGTTAGTGGAGTCAATATCCAGCCAAAGGATGAGTGTATCGCGTTAGTTAAGTTCCTGTGGATAGTGAGCAAAACTGCTAATCCAGCTTTACGAGGTAGATAATATCGTGCTTTGTGTAACGAGTGGAAGACGAAGGCCGGTAATTCTCTTGGATATCCAATAAGCAAGGAAAGCGTTTGCCAAGTGCCAAGATCAAAGATTACAGGACTGTCTACTACATACCCCTGTCAAGTGCTGCATGGGAAAGCAAGGGTCCTTCTGCTACCCCTGATTAAGAAGAAAGCGTGGCTAAATTCTCGCCCTTCGAACCATCCGGACCAGCAAAAAACTCCCCTTTCGACCAACAGAAGTAACTAAATCGTGTCAAAGATTGGTAAAGTCAGGTCAATTTATTTCGAAGAAGGAAGATAATTAATGGCATTCGTCAAAGGATTTGATCAGCTGAAAACTGTACAACTAAAGAATCTTATCAACTGAAGACATTGATGATAAGGGCGCCTAATCACAGAGATCACAGCGGTTGAGTAGTTCAATTTTAGGGGAAATAGGATGAAATATTTTCAAAAAAGGGGATTTTTTTAAAGGGGATTTTTTTCAAGGGGACTTTTTTTTAAAAAGGGAATTTTTAAAAAAGGGAATTTTTTTTATTAAAAATACCAGGGGAATGAATAAATATTAATAAACGGAATATTTATAGAAGCAGGAAAAAAAAGAACCAAAAATTAATTTCAATGCATTTTGATAAAGGCAGCAATACATTTCTAAGAATTTGAGACAAAATTATTGGTCTAATAATAATTATTCGACATTTTGTATTTTTTCTTTAAACTTACTAAACATTAATAATTTTTATCCAATTTTAATAAACAATAACTCATTTTGTTCATTAGAACATTCTCTACAATTCTGATTGTTGAATTTTCTTAAAATTAATTTGTTTACGATTTGTTAAATAAATTTTGAACACTATAGTTTCTAAACAAATTATTTTTAATAAAATTCAACGAACACGACTGAAGTGATAAATATTAATCGAAAGTACATAATTATTTTTTTATGTTATGCAGTCAGAACCACAAGTAGTCGATTAAATACTTTTAAAATCTGAAAAATAAAAAAATAAAATATAAGTATAATCCCGATCCTAAATAAAATTCCCGGGTTTTTTCCGGTAAAATAAAATTCCCGGGGTTTTCCCGGTAAAACAAAATCCCCGAATTTTTCCCGGTTTTTCCCAATTTCCCGGTAAGCTAGACACGATTATACGCGTTCTGAAATTCTTGAGTTTAGTTAACTGGTATTTATCTGTATAAGCTCAATAAACTATTTTTTAAGAAAATACTGTCTAAGAAGAATTAGTAGTTTTCTGTTAAGTTACTTAGTAAGCGTTTCTACTAATCTTTAATAAAAAGATTACAATTTTTCAGTAAAAAACTACAAATTCATTTAGTAAACTAACTAAATGAATTTATTAGTAAGCCTTACTAGGTGAATATGCAGTTTTCTACAAAAGCTTACTAAAGCAATTGATAAATGACTTCTGATTTCATTCCGGGTTGCTACAAAATTCCAATTTCAAAATTCCCTAACTTTCCCTGACCAATTTTTCATTTTCTCTGACCGTCATCTACCGTTATAATTATAATTATAATTATTTGATACCGGCATCACAATGGTTCAGTAGTTAAATTTTAAGGAAAACAGGGTATTTCTTTTTTGAAAAAGGTGATTTTAAAAAAAGGAGGAAAGTTTTTTTAAATACGAAAGAAGCTGCAATTCGCCAGAATCTTAAAAAATCCTAAAAAATCTTAGAATCCTGTCTGGAATCTAATAAAACGCTTCTCAAATTTCTAAACTTTTAGAATCTTTGGTATGCTCTAGAATTTTCAAAAATTCTTCATGACTTCTAGAGTTTTCAACAAAACTTTAAAATCTTCTAGAATATTTTTAATTTCTCATAAACTTGTAGATTCATTAAATCTTTTGAAATCCCACAAAAATTATCTACAATTTAGATTTTTGAGTGTTTCAGAATCTTCCAGAGACTTCTTAATTCTTCCAAAATCTTCTATAATGTTCTAAAATCTTCTAGTCTCTTCCAGACTTTTTTTTTGAAGACTAAAAAAGTTTACAGAATTTTAGGAAGATTCTGAAAACGAGTTTCTGAAAACACAAATTTGTTAAAAAATATTGGTATATTAATAAATAAACTAATGTAATGATAAAGAAGCTCATGATATTTCTCTTTATTTTTTAGATTGAATGATATTTCAAGATAAATTTGTGTTAGGAAAGAAAGTTCATTCATTTGAACGTTCAAAACTTCAGGTACATTTCAGAATATTCTTGACGATTCTAGACAATTTTAGAAGATCATGGAAGAGTTCAGAAGATTTTGGAACACTCATATATTTTGTAGAATATTAAAGAATTTTTCAGAATTCTTTAAGATTGTATAAGATTATTATAGATAAATAAAATTATTTATTTAGAATCAAGAAGGTTCTAAAAGATTATGGAAAAATCCAGAAGAATCTAAATGGCTGTACATTTTAAAACAGTCTAGAATATTTTGGAGAATTTTGACATATTTCAGATAAGTTTTAAAAATTCTAAAGAATTTGAGAGAATTTCTGTAAATAATCTTTTGTAGACTTTAGAGAATTCTAAAAGATTCTGTAGAAAATTCTAGAAGGTTACGGAAGTATTCAGAAAATTTTAGAAGACTCTGGAAGCGTCTAGTATATGTTGTAGATTATTGAAAAATTTTGGGATACTATTTTATAAGATTAATGCAAGAGAACCTAGAAGATTCTAGAAAAGTTTAAAATATTTTGGAAAATTTTCAAGGATTTTAAATCAATTTTAAAGATTCTGGAGGACTTTAAGAGATTTTAGGAGACTTTCGTAGATTTTGAAAATTTGGAAATTATGGGATATTTAAGAAAACATTAAAAAAGTTGAAAAATGGCACAATTTTCTACTTCTAATTCTTGGAAAATTATTCTGTACTTTGAATATAAAAAGGGAAAAAAGGGAGAAAAAGGAATGAAACTATAAAAAAAAGTGATTTTAGGAGAATTAGAGAATAAAAGAGCAAAGGAGAAAAAAAGGGGAATAGGGGTCTGACTGTGACCCCTGATTTTGTAATATTATAATTATATAATTATAAAGGTAGTTAAATTATAATTATAACTATTGAGATATAATTGTAATTTGTTGAATCAACAAAATTCCCTAACTCTTTGAAAGTTTTCTCTAACTTTCCCTGATTTTCCCTGACCATGTTTCAATTTCCTGACTTTCCAGAATTCTCTAACCTGTTGTAGCAAGCCTGTCATTTGAAGAAAAAACTACTCATTAAAATTTAAAGAGATAAGAATTCCAGGACTATGAGTGAAATTTCAGGATTTTCCAGGTACAAAAAATTCAAGGACTTTTCTAGGTTTTGAAGGATTTCCAGGACGCTAGAAACCCTGCTATTGTTCATTCAAATTGAATAAAAATTACAAATGTTTAGTAAGAATTAAGAAAAAAACATAAAATGTCAAATAATTTAAAAACACAAATAATTTTGACCCAAAATAATTTTTTATAAGAAAAAAATTTTCCTACCAGAAAAAATGGTTAGTTGAGCCAACTACATTGGTTTGTAACATATGCCTCCACTGCTTCATTAGTTAGAACAACTATTTTATTAGTAGGCGTAACTATTCTGTTTGTTGCTACTAAAGTAGTTGGGCCAAAAACCCATTTTTTTCAGCGCTGCCTCTTCCAAAATGCATTGAAATTGATTTTGGTTCTTTTTTCCTGCTTCTATAAACCGTTCTTCAAAGAGTTCGAGCATCCTTAACTATGAGATATTTTCTTCCTAACTAGAAAAAGATTCCAAAATAATTTTTTAATAACAGCTTTCAAAATTTCACGGTTACAGCACAGAAATTAATTTATTGTTTAACTTTAAAAAAAGTAATTAAAACCTATTTTAAATCTGAGTAAACTTGACGAAATAATGAGTGAATAGAACATTGCAAATAAAGTAAATTAACAGTTTTTTGAATAACAAAAAAATTTTAAACCATATTCAAAACTTTACTTTTAAATGATAAAAAAATTAATTAATGACAGTTGACAGCAGTCGCCATTTTTGAATGTAATAAATTTCTCAGTCAATAATATTCTTCGATATTCATGTAATTAATTTCTATTTATGATAATTCTTGAAAACGAAACCTTAATAAGCTTCGAAGAAAAAGGAGAAAAAGAGGGAAATATCTCAATTTAAGGGATTTTAGGGGATTTTGAGAAAAATAGGGGAAAAGGGGGGAATAGGGAGAATAGATGGAATATGGGACTGACTGTGATCCCTGTAATCAATTTGGAAAACCAATTAGTTACATGAATCTATAACTAGATTAGTTAGAAAAATTTTATTAGTTTCAACATCTAATTAGCTGAATTCTGATCGACTAAAATATCGTATTAACTGAAAATGTGCATTGTACAATCAACTGAAGAAGATGATCAACCAAAAAAAAGACTAATCCATCCGAAAATTTAATTAGCTACATTAAACAGTCAGAACGCCTGAGCAGTTTCAAAATCTGGCCAAATGAAGAATCTTTAAATCATTTTGGAAATCTGATTAGCTACAAGAATTTTACCAGACAGGTTCAAAATCTAAGCAGCTGAAATTTGGCCAACTGAAGAATCTTATCAACTGAAATTAGTGCTGTGCTTTAACCAGTTAAACGGATAACAAATGCCAAACGAACAAAACAGTTGTAACAATCAATGAAAAATTCAGTTAATTCAGCTAAAACGGTTAAAACAAATAATCAGCGAAACGATTAATTGGTAACCTAGGTTACCGCGCAATCGGTTTTATCATATTACCTTAAAATTTGTATACAATAATACAAATGTTTTTCACATTATATAAAAGAAGTATAAAAACAAAATGTACTATCGTAAAACAGATAGCGCGGTATCCTAGGTTACCAATTAATCGTTTGGCTGATTTGTTTTAACCGTTATACCTGAATTAACTGAATTTTTCATTGACTGTTTTAACTGTTTTCTTCGTTTAATTTTGTTAACTGTTTAACTGGTTGAAGCACCCAGCACTAACTGAAATTCACATTGTGCAATTGATCAGCCAAAACATCTAACCAGGCAGATCATCTAATCAGTTTCAAAATCTGATTACCTGAAATCTGGTCAAGCGATGAATTTGATCAATTCAAATGTACTGAAGAATCTGATCAGAAAGCTAAAATCCAATTAGCTGAAGCATTTGGTCAGCTAAAGTTTCTGGTCAGCTGACACACGAAATTAGTTCAGCCTCTGATCCACTCAGTTTTCAGTCATCTAATTAATATAGGCGACCCTTTGAAAGGATCAGATAGGTGAAGGTATGGAATCAAATACATACATCGCTAACGTCCTCAAATACGTTCCAGATCTCTGCATGACTTCAGATGATTTCTGAAAGGTATCTCAAAGATCAAAGCTTCCGTAACAAGTATCTCGCCTATTGGTTTGACAGAAGGTCGATACATCCGCCCAGAGAGAAGTTTCCGCGAGGTTGATTTTAAAAAGGAACGGAAATAAGTGTTTTTGCTACTCGCTGGAGCGTCTTTGTCGCAGTCACGAGAGTTCAGGTGCATACCTACAGTTAGAAGTTGTGGAGTAGGTAGTAAGTTCTTGGGGCCATTAACGAGAGAGTGAGTGAAAGGGAATGAGGAGAAGTTACAAGTGCAAGAGAGAAAAGAAGAGGGCGAGATCCGAGGCTGTGGAATCGGTGGCAGAAGGTGGATGAGGATGAGGATAAAGACAGGAGAAGGGGGAGGATAAAGAGGTGGGAGGAGGTGGAGAAGTAAAAGGAGAAGGTGGAGGAGGAAGACGAGAAGGAGGAGGGCGTAGAATTCCACAAGCCAGACTAGCAAGCTGCTTGTTGCAAATAACTTCGGAAGTTTCAGCGTATACCGCTCCATCTCTCTCTGTCTCCACGTCTCTCCTCTCCAACCTTCTCAGCCATCTCGTGACCAGACTCTCTCACTCGCGATTCTTCTCTCTTCGTCCTTCTTTTCCCCAGAGTTGCATCGTTCTGTTATATATCGTAGTGAAGTCCGCCTCCTCTCGAACCCTCTTAGCAGTCCCGCTTTCACCCCTCTGTCCTCCTTTGGTTATGCCATCCGCATCTACCGTGCTATATTCCATAGACTCTGGTATCGCGGCGCCGCGCCGCGCCGTATCAACTAGCGTCGGTAATAATTTCGCCTCTATCCGGCTTAAGAATGAGTGAGCGAGTCTGTGTGGGTAAATGCGCTCGCTGCGAGAGAGATAGCAGTTCACCAGTTTTGCGCTTCACTCGTTAAACTCCGTGGAACAGTTCATAATCGAAAAAAAGTAAACACTCCCGCCAAGCTTCGCAAAAAATTGTTCAAGCTCGCTATTAGCTCGGGACTAACTGGGATCAATTTTAACGCGGCAGAGCACCGCGCTGATGTTAATGATCGGAAGAAGCCATTCAAGTGTTGCAGACACATGTAGAGGTTAAACAAGTGTTGCTCAAAATAGGTGAGCTGAATAGCTTCTTAGAAAATCAATATTAGGGAACGAGAAATTAAATCTAAAGAACAAAGAAATCTAGAGCTGGAACTCTAACAAAAGACAATATAAACCAAGATCACAGGATCCGGAAAGAATACAAAACGTTTTGGAAAACATTTTGAAGATTTGAGGATTTTAGAAGAGGGTTTAAGAGTCTAGAGGATTTTAGAATTTTATGGCAGACTTCAGAGATTTTAGATAGTTATGGAAGACTCCAAAATATTCACGAGGATTCTAAAAGAGTTTTAGAATATTCTAGATAATTTAACAGACTTTGGGGAATTTTTGAAGACTATAAAGCAGCGTTCTCCAAACTTTTTATGTCGATGGTAGCTCGCGGTAGAGTCACCCCGAGCACCCTTTTTTTTTCTATTCCG
>JBAGKK010525059.1:0-12955 GCA_037177015.1 Euceroptres primus
CCCCCCCCCCCCCCCCCCCCCCCCCAAACTTTACACAAATCTAATACCTTCTCATATGATGAGAATGTAAAAAATTTGAAAATTGAATTCGACAAATTTCAATTAATTAAGATAAAAATAATTAAGTTAAAAAGGTTTCCATTTCATACAATCTTGAAAACAGTTTTTAATTTTTAATTTATACATTTTAAATTTATAAATTTGAAGGTTGCTAGCCGTCAAGATTCATAATTCTTTATTCTAGATGTATCAATATTGTGGAAAGTCATGCAGTTTTCAACGATATACTTCGATTGGTCATAATACGATTTCTCGTGAAAAGTTTCGAAAATGTTTAATTTCATCTCAAACTCAAGTCTATTATATTGTGGGTAACATTGTTTACAAACTAGGACCTACTCATTGTAAAAAATAAATACAAGTATAATTTCTCGTCTTTTCATTTTAAAAAACAACTAATTATTCATGTAATTGTAATTTAAAGTTTTATTTTAATTCTCTTCTAAGAATAATTTAAACGGTATTTTTTAGTACGATTTCTGATGATTATTTATCGCTCGTTTATTTATTTTATTGTTTTAAAATATTATATTTGAAATTACCGGCTCTGGACGTTTTACTGCTAGCACTTCAATTTTTTTTTAATAACATAAGCGTCTCCAGCCTCTCTAGCCCTTTTATTCTTTCCTGTGTGCCATTCTAATAAATTTAACTTTCTTAATTATGAATACTCTGTGATAATTCACAACTCTTTAAAATTTTTTAATTTTCTATTTTTACCTCTGTTCAAAACTTCAATTTTAGTCTTAGAAAGGTACATTTTCGAAGTATATAACCTCGACTATTTTGACATTTCATTGCGAATTCAATTTTCCAATTTTCGATAGCAGCGCTTCCGCGGAATAGAAGAACAGTTTTTGAAAAACTCGTATAAAACTCCATGGATACAAAATATGTATTGATACAACGTTCTTTCTGCCGAGGTTTCAACTTGTGACATATTAGGCCTAAGACCTTTTTTTTTTAATTTATGCAGATTTTAACCCACTATAATTTATCTTGATAGAACTTTCTCCTGTGACATTTAGGAAACGAGCTATTTCCAAAAAACACAGTTTTCCGATTTTCGGCTAAAAAATGAAAAAACCCGGGATTTTTGGAAGGTCGTAAATCGGAAACTAATGAGGTTAGAACATTTTTTTTTAAATTACGTGTATTTTCATGTACTTTCGTTCATCCTCTGGCACCTTTAATGTCAATTCATGCAGAAACGAGCTATTTTGAAAAAAAATGAACTCATGTCATTTACCCCTAAAAATAGGCCGAAAAGGGTCAACTTTTAGAGATGATAACTCGCGATCTATTATAGTTAGGATATTCTTTTCTTTAAATTGCAGATAAGGACGTTTAGTTTAATTCATCGACACCCCGGGTTCGAGCTACACGGAAGCAAAAAAAAAGTTGTGATTTTTAGCAAAAAACCGAAAAAATTGGGGTTTTTTTTATTTTACCAACCAAAAACATTAGATGACTGGACTAAGGTGCTAAAGTTTGCCTACAATTTGACAATTATCCATAAAGCAATGCATTTTATTTGGTTGATTCATTCAAATGGCTGAATCAAACAAACTTTTTTCTGAGTGCAGTGGATCTATTTTTCATGATTTTACAAAAAGAATATAAAGATTTGAATAAATTTAATCTTGACTAAACGGAGTGAACATCATTGAACCAGAGAAAATATTTTCGAATTGTGAGAGCTTCATATTGGTAAGAGCTTATCTGAGAAATATTGTACATCAGTCAACGTCACTAAAGCGCGCATAGGACATAGGATTCACGAAAATGAGACAAGTGTACGAGACACCCCGTATACATATCCGTTTATGATACATGCGATCCTGGCAGACGCGAGTTGCAATCATATCCCGTAATATTATTATCGGTGATATATGAGCCACGCCATTGTCGTGTCCTGGAAGCTGGATACTGGTAGTCCGGGCTTAGTAATTAACATAATGTTTGCGTAGCTAACTGTTGAAATATTCACCCCTAAACTGCGACGGAAACATACTCAAAGTAGCGAGTATACGTAATGTCTGCGCGGTCACCTCGTTATAGCGCATTAAATTAAATGGTAGAATACTAAACATTTCGCGGAACAAATCTTCTCAGTATTCAATTCCATCCTAAAAGCTCTAAAATCTCTTCCAACACCGAATTCAATCATTTTTCAAATATAGTAGAGTGGGGCTATTAGGTAAAACTCACTTTAAGTATCTTTTTCAATATGATATTGAGAATCGGAATAATAATCTCCTAGCATATAAGATTCAGAAGAATTTCTACTTTAATGAAGATGAGTGTGAAATTTTATGCGACCTCTGTACAAGCATTGAAAAATGATTAAATATGTAAGTGCATTTTAAAAAATTGGTTAAACTTCCAAACTTTGTATGAGTTCAATAATTTAAAAGTAATAAAGAATTCTCAGTTGCCCATGTTTTTCTTCATACTTTATCATTATAATGTATTCTCGAATAGTTAAGTAATAATTCTAAATAGAAATTAAGTATTAAAAAATTGTTTTATTAATTTGAATCACTAAAAAGAACAATAGTTGTACCTATTTAGAAGATGGGCGGTACAAAAAGGTACAATTTTTTAACAATGATAATTAGTAAGTAGAAAATGATTTCAAAATCTAAAAATGAATCATTTTCTCCAGAATTGAGTCCTCTAACTGCCTGTAAAAGTAAAAAAGCTGAAAAATTTTTTCTTGAGCGTAAAGTTAAAAAAAACCTTAAAAAATACGTACAAGTTGTATCTAATAGCCTCACTCTAGACTAGACATAATTTTTAGGATTTAATTTCTTTTTAACTGACCTTGATTTTAATAATAATATCATTATAAGAGTTGAGGAATTTTTCACATTTTTAAAGCAATTGATTATATTCAGTTGAAATCAATTATTAATAAGATCTTCGGAAATGTAAAAAAATGTTGGCACTGCATTTTTATTAATAATCGCTCTTTTAAAGAATTCCAGGGATATCAGCGGTTGACTAGTTTAATTTTAGGGGAAATAGCGGGATATATTTTCGAAAAGAGGGGAAATTTTTTTTTATTGAAAGTATCAGAGGAGTGAATAAACATTATTAAATGGAATAAATATTAATAAATAGAAAATAAATAAATATTAATAAATGGAATAATTATTAAATAAATTAATGAATGGAATTAATTAATAAATGGAAAATATTATTAATATAAATTATAAATGGTTTATAGAATTGGGAAAAAAAGAACCAAAATTAATTTCAATGCGTTTTGGAAGAGGCAGCAATACATTTCTTAGCAAATATTAGTTTGAGTCAAAATTATTTGTCTAATAATTATTATTTGGCCCCTTGCGCTTTTTCTTTAATCTTACTAAACATTCGTAATATTTATCCAATCTTGAAGAAAAATATCTCATTTTGTTTATTGGAACATTCTCTACAATTCTGTTCGTTGAATTTTATTAAAACCAATTCGTTTATTCATAACTGTTGAAGCCAATTACAGTGTTACAGGCTTTCTTTTTTTATGATTTGCTAAATAATCAAATTTTGTACAATCTATAGTTTCAAAACAAATTATTTTCAATAAAATTCAACGAACAGAATTGTAGAAAATATTCCAATGGACAAAATAAGCTTTGTGTTAATTCAAATTAGATAAAAATTACGAATCTTTAGTAAGATTAAAGAAAAAACGTAAAATGTCAAATTACGATTATTAAACAAATAATTTCTACCCAAACTAATTGTTCCGAAGAAATGTATTACTGCCTCTTCCAAAATGCACAGAAATTAATTTTGGTTTTTTTCCTGCTTCTATAAATCGTTTTCTTAGATCCATCCTTAGATCGAGCATCCTTAACTATGAGATATTTTCTTCCAAACTGGAAAAAGAATCGAAAATAATTTTTTAATAATAGAACATTGCAAATAAAGTAAATTAAAAGTTTTTTAAATAGCAATAAAAAAGTTTTAAACCATATTCTAAACTTTATTTTTAAATGATAAGAAATCAATTAATGATAGTTGACAGTAATCGACATTTTTGAATGTAATAAATTTCTATTTATGATAATTCTTGGAGAAAAAACTTGAAAGACTTCGAAAAAAAGGGGAAAAATCTCAATTTGAGAGATTTTAGGGGATTTTGAGGGGAAAAAAAGGGAATAGAGCGAAAGGGAATTGTGGACTGACTGTGACCCCACTGGTATTCGAAATTTATAGCTTTTAAACTTAAATATTTTTGCTTGGCACCTTAGCCCAATTATTGGCATGCCAAAAACCGAAGTTAATTTATTTAATTTTGGATCAATATTTGATTGAACTGGACAACTAATATATGCATTATACGTAAAAATGACGGCAGAATTAAATTAAGATAAAAAAATAGTATTATATGATAAATTAGAGAGAAATGACATCAATTGGGGGGGGGGGGAGAATTGATGCTCTTACCCTGCAAAGTTTAAGCAATTCTAACTTAAATTCTTTTGTCTTGCATTCTGACAAACTTAAAAGTGGTCAAATAAAATAAGTCAGTGTCTAGTATTAAGGAAATTTCCGTAAAAATAACCTACCCCCCCCCCTTTTATGTGGGGGCAGGTTATTCCAACTTCAAAGCTTTTGACATCAATGGTCTCAAACTTAAAATTTGTTAAATAAAACATTTGAAATAAATAAATTTCAATAAATAGAAAAAATCCACTAAAAACACTCAAACTTAAAAGTATACAATTTGAAGTATCACGAAATATGTTTCTTCAAAGGTAACTGAATATAATAGCTACGATAAGCCACATAAAGTTAAGAAGTTTTAATTTAAAGACTCAACTTCTAAAAATTCTAATTTCTATTTGAAGACCTCAAAACAAAACACCATTCAATTTGAAGCTAATCAAATGCAGAAAAAAACTCAGATTGAAAAAAGGAAAATTTAAAGGTTTCATTTTGAAACCATTCAAAATTATTATTGCAGTTCTCTAGTAATAACAATTGTATCATTTCTCTTTATTATTCATTACATAATTGAAGGGTACCAGTACAAAACTAGATAACCAACAAAATGTGAATTTTTCAGGAGAGCGAAAAAACATTGTGTAAAATCGAAATCGCCATTTAAAGATAAAACAAAAGTCCACTCCCGAGCTGAAAAAAGTTATTCAGTTTTGGGGAAATATATTTGGAAGTTGACAATCTCGAAGTGGCACTAATCAAAAATTAGAGCAGGCTCGGCTGCGGATTGTAATAAAAAATACAATGTTTAGTTTAAACAGAAAAATAAAAACTTGCTCCCGAGATATTGAGTTGCTGAATACGAGTAAATAAAGTTTGATGAAAAAAAGTTGGCCAGTTCCGAGTAAATCTATTGAAAATTTTGGGGGTAGAATTTCATAGGTTTTCAGAATCGGCTTTGGATAGCGATTAAAAATCGAATTTGCAATATTTTATAAAAATAAAAACTTACTCCCGAAATATGGGGATGGTGAAGGAGCAGAAAGAATTTTTGATAAAAATAAATTATTCTGTTCTGAGAAAATTAAGATTTAGTGTGACGATATCGCAAACAGTCAAACTGAGTCAAACAATTTTTCGTTGAAAATCTGATAAAAAAATAAAATTATATTTTTTTTATCAATAGAGTTTGATAATTTCGAGAAATCAATTTCTTTAAGTATTATAAAATTTAATTAATATCAAATTTCTTTAGAAAATTACAGTTTTAGAAAACTCAACTGTTCAATTTTTGCAACTAAACAAACAATTTTTAAAATTAATTTCTGTCTGGAAAACCTTCTTTGAAATGCATTTATGCTTGTAAAATTTTCTCAGAATTTTTTTATTAAAATTGTAAAAATTATTTTTAAAAACTGTCGGTAACTAAAGGGATAAAAATAAGGTTGCGAAGAAATCCTTTTAACACAACGTGTATTTGATTTTTTAAGAACTTTTATGCAAAAAGCCCATTTTCGACAAAAATATTGGTTATCTAGTTTTGTACTGCCACCCTTCAATTGTAACTTACATTACTGTTCATAAGGATCAGACAACCTGTTTTTCGTGAAATGCAGAAATTCTTCTAATTTTGATAATCTACTAAATAACATTTTTTCCGCATTTTGCCCATTCTGTGAGAAAATATTGTGAAAATAGTGGAATTTTCGATTTTTTTCTAAAATTTTGAATAACCTACGAAATAATTACCATCTTTTAATGTTCTTCGATTCATTTAAAAGATAGATCTTTAAAGAATTTCGTAAATTTGCGAGGAGAACTGTCAAATTGTTTCCCTAGATTCTGCCAAAGTTTGAACTTGGAACAAAAAGTTAGAAAATTTCAATTAAAGCGTGTTGTCCAAAAGTTAAATTTAAAAAATTAAGAAGTTAATGTTACTACTTATTTTCCAGATATTAATTAAAATATAATACATACCGATTTTTAATATCTTTTTATAAATAATTATACACTTTGGAAATTTAACAGCTTTTTGGTGCCAAGTTTAGCCTTTGATAGAATCTAGGGAAAAAATTAGATAGTTCTACTCGCACATTTATGAAATGCTTTGAATAAAATTTATTTTTCAAATGAGCCCGAGAACAATTAAAAATCTTAATTATTTTTTTCATAAGTTATTAAAAATTTAACGCAAAATCGAAACTTCCATTATTTTCACAATATTTTCTTACAGAATGGACAAAATCACTTCATCACGGGCTTATTTGATGCAGAATTTCGATATTGCGGGAAATATGTTATTTAGTAGATTATCGAAATTAGAAGAATTTATGCATTTTACGAAAAACAGGTGGTCTGATACTTGTGAACAGTACTGTAGTTAATTGATAAATTTTAGTAACGGATTTTCTAAGATTGTTTCTGCTTTCATAAGTTATTTATTATTTTGTACTAATCTTTCATTTTCTGTCTTTTTAACATCCAGAATTTATTATTTTATTCCTTGAACCAAGAAAACCATTTTTATGGTTGAATTTATGATTCTTTAATAATATTATATGTTCTCTATTTTCAACCAAGAAAGCAGTTGTTATTAAATTTCTTACGTACTATTTCATTTTGTAATTCGTATTTTAAAAAGATAACAAGAAAAGACTTGAGAAGTAAAGCAGACCTGCGTCTCTGTGACATTGAGCAGTTTAGCCATATCCGCTCTCTCCGAAGAGCTCAGGTACTTCTTGACTTCAAATTGTTTTTCTAATTCAAATATTTGTCGTCCTGTAAAGGTCGTTCGTGCTTTCTTTTTCTTCCTATCTGATTCGGCATCCTCCCGTTCATCAGCACGAACTTCACTGACAGCTTTTATAGAAGACAACGTCTCCTTTGCACTGATTTCCACTCGTTTTCTCTTCACTGATGTTAGCTTTGTACTCTCTGTAACACGAAAAGAAAAGAAATTATGGTTAGAATTTTATCAAAAGTATATTTCAAAGAAAAATTCTTTGTGAATAAAATTATACAATTTTCAAGGCATCTTTTCACTTCAAAATTTTGGTACCCTAAAAATTGCGAAAAGTTGTTTGCAAAAGCCTGAAATGTATGTCAATACCACTTGGCATAATTTGGCAGTTAATTGGATGAAGCAAAATTTTGAAATTAGAAAATGAGAAAGCTAATTTTTACTAGTTCTTATTAAACAAACAATTTTTAAAGAGATGCCTACTTTTTGACACTTGCTAATTTTTCTGTCAATTGAATAATATACTTTTTTTCTATAGCACAAAAAGTATCAAAATTGTACGTGAAATAAGTCCAAGTTGAAGTTATTTTATGAATTCTGTAAGAAGGTATTACCAAAATAGTGAAAAGTGCAGTGTTTTCTTGAATATTAAATAACAACTAAAATAATGAAGACTTTTGAAAGTTCTTGGGCTCCTGTTAAAAGTAAATTTGCATAGAATTTTAAAAAATTACTGTCGCAATTATACAATTTTTGTCTACATAATGTCAGAAGCTAAACATGAAACCAAAAGGTTGGAGCAATTAAAAAAAATTTTTTTTTTTGTTGGGAAAAATATTTTTGTAAAATAAATGGATGAAATTGATAATCATAAAGCTTTTATGATAATTTTTGAAAACAAGCATTCATTAGATTTTTAGAATTCCTTAACTCCAGATGAAATGCCTCAGAATTTTTCCAACGTTTTTATTCCATATTTAGCTTCTGGTATTATGTAAGAAAAAAAATTGTACAATTTTGACAGCAAATTTTTTCGGATTCGATGTAAATTTACCTTTAAGAAAAGCTGAAAAACACTCAAAAATTTTCATTATTTCAGTTTTTATTTAATATTCAAGAAAACACTGAAAACACTATGTTTGTAATATATTCTTATTTAAGTCATAAAATAACTTCATCTTGAACTGATTTCATGCCATAAGATGAAAAAAATTTAATTGAGTGTATTATTCAATTGGCAGAAAAATTAGCAAGTGTGAAAAAGTAGTTAAGGTGGTCCAAAAATGCATTACGAAATTTTTTTTGTGTTAAAGGACCTCCCCCCCCCTATTTTGTTAGGTTCCCCCAAAAAGAAATGCATATCTAAAAAAAATTCTTTTTCACCATTTTAAGACGCGTCCCCGGGCCTTCGAAATTAACATGGGATTTTACATGGGAAAAGCTCCTTTTTTTAGGAAAATGACAAAAAGAATGCTTTTTGTTAACTTTTTATAAATTAACTTTCAGTCACTTGTTAAGAACTGAATTTCCACCCAATAACTTTTCATTTTGCCCGCACCCCTCCCCCCGCCCTAATAATGCTCTGAAAATAACCCAAAAAATGTAAAATAGCAATTTTATGTAAAATTGGTGCCAAAGACAGGATTTTTGAACTTTTTTAAAAATACATTATTTTTTTCGATAAGTGACAAGTTTTAAAGTATTTTTTAACTAATATTAAATTGTTTAAACAATTATTAATTGTTAAGAATATTTTTTTCTCTTCAAATCATGAAAAGTTAGCATTTTCTGGGATGAATGGCACAATGAGTGAATGATAAGAATACAATTGTTTGTTTAAGGCATTTTTCAATTGTTTGAACAATTTCCATTTGTTTAAATAATTTTTTCCTACTGAAAATCAAGAAAATTTACCATTTTCCGCATTTCATGACACAGTTTATGAATGTTTAGAGTAATTTTTTGTGTAAGATATTTTGCAATTGTTTAAAGAATTTCCATTTGTTTAAATTATTTTTTTCTCCCCCAAATCAAGAAAAGGTAATATTTTCTGGAATTAATTACACAGTTGATGGATGCTTAGAGTAATATTTCTTTAAAACATTGTGCAATTGTTGAAACAATTTCAGTTTGTTTAAATGTTCTTTCCTCGACAAATCATAAAAAGTTTGTATTTTCTGAAATTAATGACAAGGTTCATGAATTTTAGGAGCAACATTTTTGGATGAAGTCATTATTTAATTATTTAAATAATTAATAATTATTCACTTTTGCTTTTTGAAAGAAAGGTGCAGAAAAGTCTAGTTTTTTCCAATCTCTTACACTGTATCCCTTATTATGAAATTTTCTCTTGTTCCAGAAGTTATACCCCAATTATTTATGATAATTACCCACTTATTATTATCTGATTAAACGATATTTTTGTTTAAACAATTACAAAATGTTTTTAAAAAATAATTCTCTAAATATCCATCAACTGTGTCATTCATTCCAGAAAATATTTTCTTGATTTGGGAGAAAAAAATTATTTAAACAAGTAGAAATTCTTTAAACAATTGCAAAATATCTTACAAAAAAAATTACTCTAAACATTCATGAACTGTGTCCTGAAATGAGGAAAATATTAAATTTTCATGATTTTCAGTGGAAAAAATTATTTAAACAAGTTTTTTTGGTCCTTCTTCTGAAAAGGAGCTTTTCCCATGAAAAATCCTATGTTAATTTCAAAGGCCCGGGGGCGCGTCTTAAAATTGTCAAAAAAATGCGCATTCACTTTTGCAAGAAACTTAACAAAATAGGGAGGAGCCTTGTCTTCCAGAAAAAAAAATGTTGAAAAATGTTTTTAAAAAAATGCTAAAAAAAATTGTACATTGCAATTCGAGAGATAAAAAAATAGTTAGTCGAATGAAATATACAACTTTTTTAAAATGTAAAAAAATTATAAAACAAATGTAAAAAACCTTGCCATGTTGACATTTTTTTCAATATATTTATTGAAATTAATTTTTGTTTCTTTCATTAGGAGATTGTATATTATAACTTTTCTTTATTTTAAGGATATGTGATACATAATGACGTCACGAATTACCGACCGATTTTTTATTTACATTCAGCGGGTTTATTAAGAGAGAAATGCAAATATAATGCTGAAATTTTGAAAAATAATTTAAAATATATTTAGGAATCAATGTCTGGTGCCTTTCAGTTTTTATTTTGAAAAAAAAAATTACAAAAATAATTTTTTTTTTCAAGTAAAAATTGAAACACACCAGACAACGATTTCTTGATATATTCCTTATTATTTTCTCAAATTTCAGCTTTATATTTACATTTCTGTCTTAATAAGTCCGCTGAATATAAATAAAAAAACGGTCAATAATTCGTGACATCATTATGTATCACATATCCTTAAAAAAGTTGTATATTTCACTTGGCAAACTATTTTTTATCTCACGAATTGTAATGTACGAATTTTTTTTTACTTGGCTAACTTTTTGGCCATATTACTACCATATTTATGCTGGGAGTTTACAATTTTTTGTATCTTTTAATAGTAATCAAACTTGAATATTTTAAAATGTTTCCTCGTCAACAGGTTATCACAATTAAAAAACTATAATTTTTAATCTTTGCTCACTTCGAGAACCAAATCTGTTGAACCGATTTCCGATTTATTCTTGATTCATTTTTGAGGATTTTTCAATACGTTCATTATTTATAGAGATATTGATTATTTTGTCAAAATATTTTTTCATTTATTATAAAATTTTCAATATATCTGTAAATGGTGAATAATATTGAAAATTCCTTGAGAACGAATTAAGAATACGAAGTTGCAGATATACCATCCAATTTTTATGCAAATCGGTCGAATAGACTAGGCTATAGCTGTGAGCAAATACTTAAAATCTAATTTTTTGAATAAAATATTTAAAATATTAAAAATTATTTGACGGATTAAAAATTCCTATAAATTATATTTAAAAAATGATGCCGATAATTTATTTTGTAAGTTAAAAGTCCGTAACTTCACTTATGACTTTCACTCATGGAAACAATAGAAAATTAGAATTTCAAATCTTTGCTCACTTCTACAGCCTATTCTATTTGACCGATTTGCATGAAAATTGGATGGTATATGTGCAATGACATATTCTTGATTCATTTTTTCAGGATTTTTCAATCTATTCATTATTTATAGAGGTATTAATTATTTTTTTAAAGATTTTTTCCATTTTTTCTAAAATCGTAAATATCTCTGTAAATAATGAATATGGAATATTGAACATTTCTCACATGTTCTATCCCGAAAATGGAATATGTCAGATCGCGCTTATACTTAGACTAAGTGTTGACCTACTGGATGGTAATTTTACCAAAAAATATTTTCCTGTTTTATCGAAAAGTAGCCGAGTTATAGGGGGTCAAATTTTGAAGTTTTTGGTGGATACTCTCTGCTGCGAGAATATTTGCGCCTTTCATAAATAATTTTAAAAAATCGTTTTCGATAGATTTTTTCATGACCTTTCCATTGGTTATAAGCGTTTTTTCAAAGTTTTAAAATTTGACCTTGATTTATCAAAGTCAAAAATAAAATAGACTTTTTTGAAGATGGGTACTTTTGATTTTTTTAAAAATATTCTAGAAGGGAAGCTGAGATTTTTTACAATAAATCCTTCAAAAACAAAATGGACTTTCTTTGTTTTCGAGAAAATAAATTTCGAGCGACTTATTGTTTTCAAAAAATTTTTCCTATGGGAGCAAAAATTACGGCAAATTTTTTTCAGGTGCGGTTTTTGATAATTAACAATAATATAGAAATACATATTTAAAAAAATTTGTTGATTTTAGAATTTTTTAAAAATTGGAAAAAATAAATTTTTTGAATTTGGTGAATTGTACCTTTTCAAAATCCAAAAACCATTTGTATTTATTGTATTATGCATATTACATGTGAATTGCACATTAAAAATACGCAATTAACCAAATTCAAACAGTTTTCATTTTTATCAATTTTCAAATAATTCTAAAATAAACAAACAAATTTTTTTGAATTTCTATTTTTATATTATTGTTTATTATCAAAAACTGTAATCTGCAAAAAATTTGCCGTAATTTTTGCGCCCATAGAAAACGTTTTTTGAAAACATCAGGTTACTCGAAATTCAGTTTCTCGAAAAAGGTCCTTTTCGCTTTTCAAGGATTTTATTGTAAAAAATCTCAGCTTTCTTTCTAGAATATTTTTAAAAAAATCAAAAGTGCCCATCTTAAAATAATCGATTTTTTTTACTTGGATAAATCAAAGTAAAATTTTAAAATTTTCAAAAAATGCTTATGATTAATCGAAAGGTCAGGAAAGTATCTATCGAAAACGTCCAGGCTAGATTTTTTAAAATTATTTACGAGAGAAGCAAATATTCTCGAAGCAGAAAGTATCCATCAAAGACCGATTTGCATGAAAATTGTATGGTGTATGCGCAATGTCACAATCTTGAATAATTTTTAAGGATTTTTCAATATATTCAATATTTACAGAGATATTCTCTCTAAATCTGAATTGGTAGTTTTCTTCTAATAAAATAGTGCCGAATCTTTTACCAATTGTTTTAGAAAGCATTTCTAGTAATTTTTAGTAGAAAACTACTAATTAATGGTAGAAAACTACTAATTCACTTAGTAAGGCTTACTAAATAAATTAGT
>JBAGKK010525070.1:0-12951 GCA_037177015.1 Euceroptres primus
GAAATGTCTCTTATATGGCACTATAATTTTACCAAGTTTCATTCAAATCGAAAGACCACTTGCAGATCCTGATATTTCTGAAAAATATTTTTTTACATGTTATAAAAGTTTTAAAATATATACCTATTTGTCTAAACTCAAATGGATTTAATTTAAGCAAATCCTTTATTTAAGTTAAACAAATTGTACCAAACAAATTATTTTTTTGATTAATAAGGTAGTTATTTTTCATTTATTAAAATGAAATAAATGTTTTGTTAATTGAAAAATTGAAAAAATTTCTTTCTTTCAATAATATGATATCAAACAAATTTTTTTGTTTGATTGAAACAAATTTTTTTCGAGTGAAAAATATTTTTTTACATGTTATAAAAGTTTTAAAATATATACTTTCAATTAATATTTATCACTTTAGTCTGTGATTAAAGATAAGTTTGGCACGTGTAAATGAATAATTATTTTCTTTACGATATAAATTTTGAATTTGTTTATTATGTTAAAATTCCCATTTCTATGTATACATTCACTTTCGAAAATCACAAAAAGACATTTTTAACATGATCATGGGGAAAAAAATTCACCTGGAAAAACCCGGGAGTTTTAAATGCCCTGTTTGCTAGACACCCTGTTTTGAGATCAATGAATCCCTACTCGAAATACTGTTTTCTAAATAAAGTAAATAATAATAATCATTACACAGTTATCAAACTGTTTTGTAATTTATTAAAGATTCTTGCAATTATGAGACATTTTCAGTGCAGTATTAATTTTTATTAGGCGTACATACTTAAGAGTAATTCAAGATAGATCACACATATTACGTGACTAGATCAAGAATATAATTATTGTATTACAAAAATGTAGCTTTGAGGACTAGTTTAAATGCACAATAGTACAAATATCAATTATTATGAAATTAAAAAACGTATATACTATTAAATAAAAAAATAATATTGTAAAATCAGAAACAGTAATTAATTAGTCTAATAATAATTTTTATGTTGGCAAAAATATGAGTATATACGTTTTGTTAATTTCTTAATATTCGATATTCTTAATAGTCTGCATTTAAACTAATCCTGAAAGCTACATTTTGTAATGCAAAAATTATATTCTTGATCTAGTTAGATAATAAGTCTGATCTATCCTTGAACTACTCTTAAGTATGTACGCCTGATAAAAATTAATACTGTACTGAAAATGTTTCACCATTGCAAGCATTTTTAATAAATTACAAAACTCTTTAAAAACTGTGTAATGATTATTATTATTATTTACTTTATTTAAAAAACAGTATTTCGAGTAGGGGTTCATTGATCTCAAAACTTTATCAACAATAGAAAATGAAAGTTTCTTTCGTATGTTACATATTTTAGAGTAGTCAGGTTGCGTATCGGTAACATTTGAATTACTGCGGTAAAAAGAATTTTGTGAAAAAAAATGTTTTTAGGGGTTGTTAACCCTAGATAACTACCCCTAATAAAATTACCTAAACTTTGAATCTGTTTCAGTATTCACAAGCACTTATATTATATATTGAACGAATAGTTTCAAACGCCGTATGTGCTTTTGAAATATTAAGTGATATATGTTAGGGGTTTTTATATGTTTATATATATATATGTTTTATGTAACATATTTTATTATTGCTAGCACTTTCAGTTCTTAAAAACACAAATTATTCATTTTTTTCTACGCAGATGGTGAAAAACGCATGTTACATGTACAATTTTTGGCGGTGGGTTTCACCCTTTAAAACCCAATATGGGTAGATAAGAAAGAATACGTGTGGCTTAGCTTTTTGAGTACTACAAAATATCTGAGAGCGAAAAAAATCGAAGGAGGACACCTACCTAATGCACCTTGTCAGATGGGTGACTGTTTCGAATTGTCTTCCAATAAAGTCGGATGCAGCCGCTGGAGTTTTAGGATTATAGATAGAGACCCATGGGTTTAATTCCGTCTGACACTTATTTGGAGGTTCAACAGAGAATTGGGGAAGTTGGATAATGGACAGGAATGGATGGACCAAAAGGTGTAGTGAGTCTATAGTGTAAAATAGTGTAAAAGATCTTCCTTAAAGATGTCAGAGGTTAGTAAGTTGTTTAAATACGAAGCAAGCAAGTTTGCGGTAATCTTGTTACCGAAGTTATGTAACTTGTCGTAGTTTTTAAGATTATGTGAACACGTAGTCCCGTGAACGAACTTCATTTTCGAACGAGAGTGCTTTTTTGTGTTAAATACTGTGACTGGAATTTTTCAGTTACATGTATTTTTGAATTTGAATTGAATTTAATATGAATTACATTTCTACTTTACTGGCTGACCTTAACTTTTGAACAAAATAGAAATCGATTTTACGTTACGATAAGAATAAGTCGAGTGCAGGTTATTTTTGGTGCTCGCAAAAATACCAAAAAGAGGATTAATCTTTTATTAAATACTCTCGAATCTTGGTGTAAGATATCCCGGTTTATGATATTCCTAGAATTTCGTTCGGTGGCATTTAGTAGATGCGCGGGTCTGAGGATAGAGAGGGAGGCACGGTCGTTAAGTAGTAGTCGAACAGTACCGCATCAACAGAGCGAGCAGTATCAACTCGCCTATTGCATTTATTTTTAAAAGCACGTTGAAAATTTTTTTCATTAATTTTTCATTGTCATTTAAGAATTTTCATCTATTTTTGTAAAAAATTTAAATGCGTACATAATTTAGTTACATAATTCATATTATTCCGACTGAAAGTGGTTCGTACGGCCCTGACTGTTTATGTTTAGAGACGCTCAAGGACGATCCCGGTTTAGGACAGGCAATGCCCAAAACCCATTTTAAACCGGGATTCGAGTGTAATCAAGAGAAAAACATCAGAATTTTAATTAATTTTTACGCTGAAATATTGACCTCGGCCATACCCAAACCGCGGAAAGTGGGGGAATAAGGAGCAACGCTAAGTGATTACACCAATTAATTAATGACAAATATATTAAAACAAATTTAGATTATTGAGTGGCAGAATCCACGACAATCGTAAAACAAAAGAATAAACGCGAATTGAAATTGAAACGTGGCTCTTAAGGCCACGCCACGTAAACGAAACTCTGGTCGTGACAGACCACGCCAGAGATCAAAAGCTAATAAATTTAGGTCAAACTGGCATTTTTTTCATTTAGATCAGCTCGAAATTTAGCACGTAGATATTAGGCCACGCGGTTACGACCGGATGACTCACGAGTGAAAAGAGAGCGAGAATGCAAAGTGCAATCTTTGCTGGAAAAGCTTGACAGTTTAACGAATTTACAGAGCGAAAATTTGTATTACAGAGACCTAGTTACCATGGTAGATGTGCCGACCGCTCCTGAGGCATCCAGAGCCACAAGAATGCATCGCTGGTGAAAAATAAAAGTGGTTGGCACTTGAGAAAAAATCTGAGACTAGTTACCGTAGCGAGGTTCCAAACTAGAATGGTGTCTCAGAGTGAGAGCCAAGCTCTCACGCTTTCGAGAAAAATGTTCAGGAAAATGAAAGGAGGAGTCAGTGTTCTAATCTAACAAAATAAGGTTTGACACTGAATGATTTGTGAGATCCGACAGAGAGACCTAACCTCAAAACAAGGAAAATAAATAAAGTGATTCCACAGTGAATTTTAACTGACAATAAAATCGACAAGTCGTCAATGCACTATACGCCTGACCTGTGAAATGAATTAGATAACTGAATTAAATAAAGAAAAATAAGCAATTTAGTTGACAGGTGCGTGGTACAACTCACTCAACCTATCCACTAAGTTTTCCTGTACATACTACTAATTAGATTGATTCGAGCCTGGAGCCGTTTAGCATAGCCAGAAGTATCATTGACAATCCAACGTTCCGACAAAAAGAAAGATTTTAGAAATACGCGGTCGCCAAACATCAGAAGTGATGTCCCTCAGATCACGCTAATACTCGATGAACGAATCAAGATTGGAAGTTTGCTTCCGGATAAGTCGGAGAGGGATTTCGTGAGGGCAAGAAAACTGAGACCTCCTTATTTTATAAATAATAACGCAGCAGTTACATTGAAAATATAATAAAATAATGTTTATAATAATATAAAAGTAAGTTTATTGAATAAAACAAGTTGAAATTATTACAGAAAAGTCAAAAGAGTTGAATTTAGAAAAAGCTAAGTTTTGCCAAAAGTTCATGACTCGAAATTATCTCAAATCCATATTACATAATCAAAAGGTAAACTAGCTCAACATTACAGTATACATCATAATCGCAAAGAAAACCAATGTCTGTGGCGATTTCGCAGAAAGTACCAGTGTACCTTATTCCACATGATCAAAATTTGATTCGGAAAACAAAACCATTAAGCGATAAAAAGCTTAATGTATCCAAAATTCATTTAACCTAACAGCCAGCTAGATTGAAATCGGTCTAATGCACATGGCAGAACCAAATGATATTCAATTTTCGCCAACTCTATTCCTACGGATAACGGAACTAATACTAAAGGCTCAAAATGAAACTAACTGTCGATGCTAGTTTATTGCTCAATGCTTGACTCGTATTCTTCTCCACCTAAAATTGATTTTAACTCTAAACGGAAATTCACTCAAACTTAAGAACGTCAAATCTCTACATTCTCAACGGCACCAGCATCTCGAATTCTCTTAAACCAAAATTCTCAAACTAACCATATTGACTCAAAACTCTAAATACTTTAATCGAAACGAATGTCAAACTTTAAGGCGTCCGAAAGCTTTTATGTTACAAATACGCGAACTAAATCATCGTAGAACGAACTTACAGACTGGCTTGAGTATCTCACCAAATACTCAGGAACTATCAAACTCGGAAAACGGGAGGACAGACATCCTTCCTTCCTTTCTTCCCGAAATTTTTTGGGCGTGAACCAACATCAGATCAGCAGCAAATCGTACGGACGACGATTTGCTATTATAATAATATTATCTAGCCCCTGCATTATCTGATTGGTGAATAAGAGACAGATTTGTGTTTTCGACATGCTCTAAATTAAACTGGCTTGAACTGGATCTAATACGTGTGAGTGCGACTTGTATGGGCTGAGTGTGCCTTACACATTCTACAGCTCTTATCGCTCTTATCTCATCGTTCGATCATCGCTTACCAGTGCCGGATCTACCTGTTACTTACATTTTCTAATAATGACATTTTAAATAATTGTCGATTGTTGACATTAAAACTTCACAAAATGTCTTAAAACACGCTAAATCCTAATACTTCATCATTACCAAGTGAGCTTTGCGCCTTCGGCAGATGAAAACAACCTTTCACACCTGACAGGCATGTACTTTCACATTAAAAAGCCTAAGTGATGGCCGATTTGCTAGATGTTGTGGTTCTAGGAGAAATTCACCTGTTGATACAGAGCATGAACAATTTCCACTTGACTTTGAAACATTGAAAAGTGCAGTAAGTGACGTTGTTAAACCAATGCTCCAAACTCATGGTGATGCTCTTCGTAAAAAATTTCCTTCAGGTTGAAAATTCAGTCCATTCTCTTTTGACAAAAGTGGATGACCTTTCTGAGCATATCTCTTCAACTGATTCGAGGATTACTACTGTTGAAAAAGTTACAGATAAGCTGACATCTCAAGTCGACGATTTTGATTTTAAACTGCTAAATCATGAGCAGAAAATTACAGAATTTGAGTCTAAAATAATCACTAGTCAACAATATGAACAAATATCTTCGGCAACATTTAATTCTCGAGACTGTATCCTTGAAATGGAGTAACGTCAACACTGTAAATCTAATATAATCTTATTCGGTTTACTAGAAACAACATCATTTGCTGACAAGGGTAAAGTTAAGGATATTATGAAATTCCTCTTTACACTAAATGCTGATATTTTTGATAAAATAAAACGACACATGAGAATTGGAAAGCAGTTAAGTTCCAGTACAGTTAGACCAATAAAGATTGTACTTGGTGCCTCCATCTCCAAAAAGAAACAATCTCTAGCAGCGAACTCTGCAGAGGCAATTTTGTTTGCTCCCTTCAGAATCTCCATGGACCGAACTCCGATGCAACTATATCACTACAAAGAGACGAAGAAACTTCTCAACGAATGATTAGCAAAAGGCGAGAGGAACCGAAAAGTAATTCACAAGGATGGAGAACCAGTGATAATTACTTTCAAAACTTCCATACTGTAATAACAGAAAGATCATCTGTAGTCAATAGTTATCTACTTTACTATCAAAATACTCGAGGTTTGGACACAAAATTTGATTTAATTTTAACTTCTCAAGACATTTACTGTTATAAACTTTGAATTTTCACAGAAACTTGGCTCAAACCTTTTACAAATATCTCGGAATTTCTTGATTGTTCTATTTACAATGTATTTCGTGCCGACCATGTTTCTAGTGTAGGTGGAGGTCATTCATTATCATTCTTGCATTATACATACCTCCATGGACCTCAACCAATGCGATTGAATCCTCACTCGAGGCCCTTACTTTAAGACGTGACTTTTGGGGCAATAAATTACTCACTGCTGGTGACTTTAATACACCTGAATTTAAGAAATTCTGTGATTCTGGTACACTCGATAGTAAAGCAGTATTATTAACCTCTTTTATGCAATTTTTTTAGCTTAAGCAAACCAATAATATATTAAACAAGAATCGTCGACTTTTGGATTTAATCTCCAATTCTAACAATATCACTACCAAATGCGAATTTGCCATTATTCCAGAAGATGGGTACCATCCCGCTTTAACTACAAGTCTTATTTCTCAATCTGGATCGCATACTGTTAATTTCATAAAGAACATTCTACAAAAAACGCTAAATTTTAGGAGAGCAGATATTAGTGGACTATGTGTGGCTTTGAATGATATTGACTAATCGTTCTTAGAAAATGTCGTGTCATTAAATCAGTCCTGTAAGCTTTTCTATTATACACTTGACATGCTATTTAACATTCACGTTCCTAAATTTAACACTAGAAGGATTAATCTAACTCATCCACCGTGGTTCACAAAAGATATTGTCTACAATATTCGTTTAAAAGATAAGTATAGACTTAATTTAATGTAACCAAGGATCCATATTACCAACAGCTGTATAAAATTCTTAAGAAAAAAATAGATATTGATTTGAGCTCTTCTTTCAAGCAGTATAACAGTAATATAGAAAGTGGGATTAATGCCAATCCTACTTCCTTTTGGTTCTATTTAAATAAACAAAAGGGCATTACGCGCATTCCAGGGATCATGATATATGACAACGTTGAGCTTCGTAATCCTATTGGTATTGTAAATTCATTTGCTGATTATTTCATGAGAGTTTATAGTCCATCTGATCTCCCAGAACCTTATTGGAATGACAAATATCCTGTCCCTATCGAAAGACTATTATTGCCTGGCCATATTAATACAGTTTAACTTGAAGGATTAAATAATACCTATATAACCTCAAGGCATATTCAGAACGCCATAAAAAAGATCCCTACTAAAGGAACAGCTGGTTCTGATCTGATCCCATCATCTCTTATTAAAAAATGTTCTGAATTTCTGCTTCCTCCACTAAAAATTTTGTTTAATTTTTCTATTCAAATTGGTTATTTCCCTACTGTTTGGAAGACTACCTGTATTTGTCCTGTTTGGAAGAAGGCTGACAAATCTCTTATTGTTAAGTATAGACCCATATCGGTACCTTGTGGCTTCTCTAAAACATTCGAATTATGTATTTAAAATTTTATATCTCGGGTGTCTTTTCGTGGAATCTCGTTCAATCATCATCGATTTATCCCTAGACGATCCACTGATACAAACTTGCCGAGCTTTACTCAAAATATTCGTCAACTACTAACTGTACATAATCAGGTTGATGTTATTTACACCAATCTCTCTTAAAGCATTTAATAAAGTAGACCATGTCAAATTGTTAAGTAAGCTACAAATACTTGATCTACCAGATAATATCATTCGACTATTACACTCTTATTTATCCTCCAGGCACACATTTATTCAGCATTGTGGGCATTCTTCTGTAAAATTTATCCTTACTTCTGACGTGCCGCACAGATCTAACCTTGGATCACTTCTATTTATTATCTAGATGAGCGATCTTTCGGCTTATCTCAATTGCTATTATTATTTTTATGCAGATGATCTTAAGTTATCTTATCCTATCTCTAATATTACTTCTTGTATTTATCTTCAAAATAATATTAATAGATTTGTTGACTGGTGCACATCCAATAAACTTGAAATTCATATTCAGAAGTATCGGATTATGACCATTTCTCGTTCCCGCAAAAGAGATAAGCTAATTAACTTTCAATACAAAATACAAGGGGCAGTTCTAGAGAGAGTGTCTGCAATGCTTGACCTTAGCGTTACAATTACATGGTCTCTCTTTTGATGTGCATATTGAAAATATTGTATCTAGCACAAATAAATCACTAGGTTTTTTATTTAGAATTTGAAAAAGATTTAAAAACATTTCAACAATAATCACGTTATTTCAAACTTTAGTACGATTTAAGCTGGAATATTGCTCGGTTGTTTGGACTTCTAATCGTCATAAGCATACAAACCTCATAGAAGCGTGTCAGAAAATATTTCTAAAATACCTCAATTGGAAAAAGCTTGTAGTCTACCCTCCTCCAGGATTTGATCTGAATATTCTTTGTAAACGATTTAACATTTAAACTTTCCAGGACAGTCGGATATTTGCTGGCATTTTATTTTTGTTTAAATTTATAACGGTTTCCTATCGCCAGGGATAAATTACGAAATCTTAATTGCTCTATTTTAATTTAAAGCTTCTCAATTCATAATAATCACTGGTTATTTAAACTTAGGTTTTGAATAATTCAATTTATTTGCATCATAATTTATTTTTGAATTAAAAAGCTGTAGCTTCGAGTGCTAATTGTTGAAATTTCATTAAAATTTCATTTCATATACTGAGGGCAATTAATCACTTTGTTCTCGGTAGTGTTAGGAAGTGAATTTGGCTTTAATAAGAGAATTATAATTTTATTCTACTCGCAATTCTACGATTTTAACTTGCTTTTATTTTTACTTTTATGATATTTGTTCCAGAAATCACTTGGATTATTAGAACTCTATTTAGTTTTTGATTGTGGGTAACACTGAGGCGAGAATTATTGCGTATTCGATTTGTATTTATTTTAAACAAAACATGAGCGTCGTGATAATCGCTGATTACTTAAACTTCAGTTGGCTTGTATTCCTTTGGGATTAGACAACCTGAGTGATTAGAAATCGAATTCTAGCGATCCGTCCAAATGAGCTCCCAGCGTATGGGTTGAAAATTCGGATTAGGTTCAAAATTCTGTTCTAAAACTCAGTCTGCTTTCACGCGCTCAGAACTTTCATTAGAGATCGGCCTTCTTGATTGTTTATCCAAATGAGCTCACAGCGTATGGGTTGAAAATTCGGAGTCAACTTAAAGGCCGATTCTACTTTTCTGATGGCGATCGAAAATAAAACATAGTATAAATTCTCGACGTTAAAATATTGAAGCTTTGAAAATCGTGGCTTGCAATTTTCAAAGGAATAAAATATTAAAGGCTAAATTTTTAATATTAACAAAAGCTTTCCTAGATTCTCAGTAATAGAGAGCAGCGGAAATTAGATGTCCCTTCTTGAGCCAAACTCTATGAGCTGGAGGATTGCTTTATTTAAAAAAAAATGAGTCTACACTTCTCACCTCGTGAAGAGGATTAAAGCATTAGAGGCCGAGATCTGATAGAGACCCGTTTTTATAATTTATTTATGATTAAAACTATAAAAAAACTATCGGTCCCCGGTATTTCCAGCGCGTGGCGTTCATTGATTCGCACGGTCATCGACCTGCTTTCCCAATCGGGTGGATTTTTCTCCTACTCTTCGATCGATTTTGTACGCGCTTTTTTCTTTTGGCCGTGAATCTTTGGCGCCTTTCCTCGCCGCCCTAATTCTATTGGTCGGTCCTCTTGATATTTTTGGCGCTATTTTCTGCCGCCGAATATTTATTCTCACGCATATTTGTTTATTGCTTCCGTCCGGAATATTCTAGAACAACCTCGATGCTCAGTGCCGTATCACCTTTTGTCTAGTGCCCTTATTTTTAAATTGATACTTAATAATTTAAGATTTAATTTTTCTTGTTACTTTTCTTATTTTATTTTTATAGTAATTAATGTTTTATTATTGAGGGTCATTCGGACCGTCTCGATGCCCCCCTAAACGGATAGGTCTTTTGAGATCGTTAAAAGATCTATTCGGTTAATCGCGGCATATTTTTTTGTATGGTTTTATTCAAAATCAACTATTCTGAGCGGAGATTATTAATGTAATTAATGCCAAAAAAAATTTCAAAGAATTCGAGCTGGGTTACCAATGCCCCCCTAAACGAATGGGTTCAATAATTAAATTGGAGGCATTCGTTTATTCGTTCAACACGATAAAATTCTTTATGATTTCTATTTTATACTTGCGAATATCGTTTTGCTGATTATTTGGATACCTAGAATCCCTTATTTTCTAATTCTGAATTCTATTTACATATTTTTTTGTTATCAAATCACATTTGATTTTTCTCTTTAATTTTTTCGTTGCACTTATCATTAAATATCCTACTTATTTACATTAATTTTCTTCGTTAACTCCTGAATCCCACAGAATGAATGTACCGGATTGTATTATTTTCTTGATCTCGTACGGTCCTCCGTAAATTTGCAGGAACTTTGCTATAACTTTATTCTTCTTCTCTAACCTATTTAGAAGTTTTAAAAGAACTTTCTTTCCTTCTTTGAATTTCATTAACTTGTGAGTAGCGTTAAATTTTCCAGCTCTCTTTTTCCCTTTCTTCACGATGTTGTCAAGGGCCATTTCTATTTTCATCTAGTAGCTTGCATCAGGGACTATCGGTGGTAATTTTAACCAACCTTCCCAGGCTCTTTTTGGTTTTCTATTAAAATGTAATTCTACAAGTGTGAATTCAGTTGTATCGTGGCGAGTGTCGTTCATACAGTTCCCAATGATAATCACCCAACTCCACCAAGAATTGTTCCGAGGTAAATTGCGTCTCGTGGTCCGTGATAATTTTTTGTGGTTTTCCGTAAATCGGGATGTGGTCATTGAAAATTTTATTTATCGCTGCTTTCGTTGTCATTCTTCAAATTGTCGCACAAATTTTGTGAAAGCATCTATCGTAAATAGGATATATTTAAACCCCCCTTTAGATGCCAGTAGTGGCTATAAAAATCAATCGAGAAAATTTCGCCTGGTTTTGTCCATGTGTAGTTCCTCATCTCAGCAAAACATGTTTGATTAGTGACCTTATTTTTCTGGCAAGAATCACAACTTGACAGTCTTTGTCTGATCGTTTTTGCTAAGCGAGGGTAATAAAAATATTCTTTAACATTCTGAATATTTTTAATGCACCGACATGCGCATATAATTCGTGGCATTCGTCGATCAGATCGTTAATAATCTCACTAGTTAGGCATAGCTTTTTCTGGATTGCTGCAACGAAATAGAGTAGTCCTCCGTAAATTTCGAATTTCTTCGTTTTTCCGGCTTTGATGTCCTTTATTCTTTGTAAAATATCGGGTCTTCCTTTTGCTCCTTCACGTAATTTTGTAGTATTTTCCGAAGTTCTGATGACGGCCTTTTTGCTAGAGCATACAAGAATATTTTTCCTTCACTGCTGTCGAACGGATATCCATATTCCACTGAGGACAATCGACTCAGCGTGTCCGCGACAACGTTGTGTTTTCCTTCGCAATATTCTATGGCGAAATCATAATCTTGTATGGCCATAATCCATCTCGTAAGCCTACCACTGATTAGTTTGCACGTTCTTAGGAATGTTAACGCTTTGTGGTCGATCCGAATGACTAATTTTGCACCATGGACATAGGATCTAAATTTCATTAAACTCCAAACTATTGCTAACACTTCTTTTTCTGTGATGTAACATGATAATTCAGACCCCTTCAACGTCCTACTCGCGAATGATATTGGCATGTGCTCGCCATTTTCATCTAATTGAAAAAGAACTGCCCTTAATGCTACGTCACTGGCGTCCGTTTGAAGATAAAATGGCTTGGACAAATCAGGATAACTCAGAATGACGAATTCGCAAAATAAATTCATTACTCTACCGAAAGCTACTTCTTTTTCAAAATCCCATATCCACTTGATTCCAGTCTTTAACAATTCCAAGACAGGAACGACTTCTTGAGCGTGTTCGCGCGTGAATTTCGTATAAAAATTAATCACTCTAAAAAATCCTCTTAATTCTTTTAAATTTCGCGGAGTCGGATAATTTTTTATCGCTTTTATCTTCTCCGGATCGAGTTTGATTCCCTCAGCTTTCAAAACGTGAACCAAGAAATTTACTTCCGGTACGAAAAAAATGCGATTTTTCGAAATTGATCGCCATGTTACTAGGCAGTCTGATAAGTACCTGAAAATTTTAAGAGATGGCATTAGTATTCACTAATGTGAACCATTTTCGTCGAGCTTGATCCTTCAAATGACGCCTGTCAAAACTTCAGCCATTTATGTTTACGCATTTACAAGTTACAGCACTGAGAAGCGACTAACCTCCGAGTTTTTTTTAATATGGAAAAATCTGAGTTTCGAGTTTTGATCAAACACTACTATCTTCGCAAGAAAACGATATCCGAGACCAAGGCCAAGCTGGATAAGTATTACCCGGACTCTGCACCGTCGATTGGAACGATTCATAAGTGGTTTACCGAGTTTCGTTGTGGCCGTACGAGCACAGTTGATGCTGAACGATCTGGGCGCCCAAAAGAGGTCACTACACCAGAAAATGTCGAAAAAATCCATGATATGATGTTGAATGATCCCAAAGTGAAATTGAGAGAGGTAGCTAATGCTGTAGGCATATCATTGGAACGTGTGGGCAATATCGTGCATTCA
>JBAGKK010525081.1:0-12951 GCA_037177015.1 Euceroptres primus
AACGTACAAAAGTAAATGCGCAGAGAGTCGCGATGTAAACAACTTCTGGCAGCCCTGACTGCCCGAGCGATGGCGCCATCTCGGGACGCGCAGGGGGGGGAGACAGAATCAGTGAAGCGCGAACGACCATGAAGCCGGCCCGAAATCCAGCAATGAGAGTATAGGGAGTTATAAACGCAAATGAGGCTAACATGTATTTTATGTATGAATTAAAATTAAAATTATTATAGATGTGTACTTTTAATTATTATACACTTTTCTCAGAAAATGAAAGTTTTAATGACTCTTACTTTTTTTTCATTTAGGACCGCGGCAGCGCGGGATTTGTGGTGGGGACGTCTCACTGAGCTAGTACGAGATGAGAGTGCGAAGGAACCACCAGACACGAATATTCAGATTGTGTATCACGACAGTGAAACGAACACAGAATACGTAAGTATTTATCTACGACACATTGGGTCACACCCCGCGAGACTGCCCGTCCATCCGCCTGTCTCTCCGTTTCCATCCACCTGTGATTTCATAATCTCTAATCTTTAGATAAGCTTTCGTCCCAATCAATTTATTGTCAACCTTTCCCGTCGTCTCTAAAACTTTTACTACATAGTTATTCAACCGAATTTTACTAAGAAAAAATGAAAAAAATTTTATAAGGCATTATTTAAATTTAAAATTCTAATAGCTGCAGATAAGTCAAACGTTTTCCTATTACTTTACAAACAATTTTTTTTGAACACTGATTGTCCCTAAATTTAAAAAGAATTTACTAAAAAGTGATACGTATTGAGATAAATATAACCAAAAGTCTCTCTGCCTTACATTCGTAAAAAAATTTCAGTTAGGCCAAGTCTATCATGTTTTGGACTAGTTGTCACGGTGTCTCTGAATGAAAAATGGATTGAAAAAAATGCCAAAGAAAACGGATAACGGGGTATTGTTTGTCACTGTTCGAGTAACTAAAAACTGTAAAAATTAAAATCGTAGATGATCTTTTTTCAATTTAACACAGAAAAACAAAGTGTGAATTTAACACTTATCTCGTTATGCGTTCTACCTGCAAAAAGAATTAACTTCAGGCGATTAAAATCTCTTTAGAAAATAAGAGACTAATACTATGGTAATTTATTGTACCTTCTTTTGTTTTAATGCGATAAAATGTAACCTTTTTAGCGTGCCAACCAACATTCTCGTTAATGCTTGCTATCGCGCTAAGCCATACAACTCAGTGTGTTTCATTTTGGCAAGTGTTTACTGCTTAAAAAAAGTAGTGGTATTGTTTTCTTACAATATGTCGAAGCCTGCAGGCAAGTGTAGTCATAAAGAAGACAAGAAAAAGGTTTGTGGATGTTGCGGTAAAAAAATAACTTTTGGTAAAACCTCTCCAGCCAAATTTGTGATTACAGAAAGTTTACAAATCCTCATTCGACAGTTAACTGATAAGGATTTTGATATAAATGACTCAAGATACCCTGTAACTATATGCGGATCGTGTAGATTGACTCTACGAGCATGGGAGAAGGGAATATCTAAAAGGCCTTTTGACGTACCTGCGTAATTTTTGCGATGTAAAATTGTTGAGAGAAACCCGACAAAAAGACCTAACAGAATGCAATTGTTCGATATGCGTGTGGGCTAGAGAAAAAAGGCATAAAATGTTATAAAAGGAAGAAATGGATTGTGGCATTTGAATTTGGATTAAAAAAAAGCAAATTCCAGTAATAAAATTGTGAAAAAGTCTGTACCAACGTACAAAATGTGTTTTAAAAAGATAGGAAAAGGTATCAGACATACAAGAATGTATGTCTGATACCTATATGTATTTTCCTATCTTTTTAAAACACATTTTGCACGTGGGTACAGTCTTTTTTCACAGTTTTATTACTGGAATTTGCTTTTTTTATATCTAAATGCAAATTCCACAATCCATTTCTCCCTTTTGCAACATTTTTATGCCCTTTGTCTCTAGCACACACACACACACACACACACACACACACACATCGAACAATTGCATTCTGTTAGGTCTTTTTGTCTGGTTTCTCTCAGTAATTTTATATCGCAAAAATTACGCAGGTACGTCAAAAGGCCTTTTAGATATCCCCTTCAAAACCTAAATTAAAGTTTTCTCGTGCCTGAGAAGACATACAAGATGTCAGATACCTTTTCCTATCTTTTCAAAACACATTTTGTACGTGGGAACAGTCGAATGAGGATTTGTAAACTTTCTGTAATCACAAATTTAGCTGTAGAGGTTTTACCAAAAGTTATTTTTTTACCGCAACCTCCACAAACCTTTTTCTTGTTTTCTTCATGATTACACTTACCTGCAGGTTCCGACATATTCTAAGAAAACAATACCACTACTTTTTTTTGAGCAGTAAGCACTTGCCAAAATGAAACATACTGAGTTGTATGGCTTAGTGCGATAGCAAGCAATAACAAGCACGTTGGTTGGTACGTTAAAAAGGTTAAATTTTTTCGCATTAAAACAAAAAATGGTACAATAAGTTACCATAGTATCAGTCTCTTATTTTCTAAAGAAATTTTAACCGCCTGAAGTTAATTCTTTTTGCAGGTAGAACGCATAATGAAATAAGTGTTAAATTCACACTTTGTTTTTCTGTGTTAATTGAAAAAAAAGATCAGCTACGATTTTAATTTTTATAGTTTTTAGTTACTAGAACGGTGACAAACAATACCCCGTTGTCTGTTTTCTTTGAAATTTTTGTTCAACCCATGTTTCATTCCGGGACACCTTGTTGTCTTTCGATTTGTAAAACATTTCAACTTTTCTTTTTCTTAATAATTAAAAAATTATGAATAATTTTTGAAATACTCGCCATTTTTTAATGTTCTTGGGCTCATTTTAAAGCTAAAGTAGTATAGTTTTCTATCGTTTTCTATACAACTTTAAAACATTTTTGTTTTTAAAAAATGTATACTCTGAGCTCTACAACTTAAAATCTAAAATTATACATAAGTAATTACATCCAAATAATTTCATTCTTTTCATTCAGTATAAACATTATATTCTCTTCCATTCAATTCATCTTTAATTCAATGCAATTCGTTTAGGTTTCGATGGTTTCCATTTAATTACATTTTTATTTTGAATTCAATTGAATGTAGTTGACTTCTCCTTTAATGTAATTCAATTCATTTGGATTTACTCGCCGAGAAAGTAGAATAGACCTTGCAAGGTCATTTTAAAAACGATTTCTATTGGTCGATTGTTTTATCTTTCAATTTTTATTGGTTGAGCTTCCTTCGCCTTCATCTTTTGTTTAATTCTGTCAACTTCTGTTGAATTTGATTAAATTCTTGTTACTCCCCTCAATTTTCGATAAATTCTATTAAATGCCATTTACTTCTAGCGAATTTCGTAGAATCTATTTATTTCCATTGAATTCTGTTAACATTCATTAAGTCTGTTAAATTCTCTTGAATTCAGTTAATTTTTGTTGAATTCTATTATCTTCAGTTGAATTTTGTTCAATTCCGTTGAACTTTCTTTAATTACGTTGAATTCACTTAATTTCTGTTGAATTTGTATTGTTGGAATCTATTTAGTTTCGTTGACTTCTGTCAAACTTAATTCAAATCCATTAAATTCTGTTAATTTCCGTTGAATTTTGTTAACTTCCAATGAATTCAGTTAATTTCCGTTGAATTCTGCTAACTTTCCATTAAATTTTGTTGATTTCAATTAATTTGCATTGAATTCTATTAATTTCCGTTCAATTTTGTTAACTTCTGTTGAATTCACTTAATTTCAGTTGAATTCTATTGGAATCTATTTAGTTTCGTTGACGTCTATCAACTTCCATTCAAATCCATTAAATTGCCGTTGACTTTGTCGTTGAATATTGTTGAATTTCTTTAATTTCAATCGAATTGTGTTAAATTTTGTTGAATTCTGTAGAATTTATTCTGCACTTTTTTAAGCTACTTTTATAAATTCTTTTAAAAACTTCTCGTGACTTTTTTTGCGTTTTTTTTCTATTTTTATGCAATTAATGCAACATTTTTAAAATCGTGCAGTCGATCCTATGTCTGTTTCTGATTAGTTGCTCTTTTACAATAATTACAATGATTTTAAAGTACCCGTTTTGTCTGTATGTTTTAGTGTAAGACGATTATGGTGAGTTCAGAGATGACAGCAGCTGCGTGCGTGAATTTGGCGACACGTCTCCTAGATCTACAGAGTCCATTTCAACTCTGGGCAAGGACATCGTCCGATGAAGCCCCATATCCGTTGATTGGCCACGAGAGACCTTTCGCCGTAAAACTTTCCAATTTGCGACACACAATCTCCGCTGAGGAGGGCTTTGATCTCGAGCATTGCAACAAAAGTGGCCACGACACCTGCCACTTTATTCTGAGACCGATCTTGAAGTCACCGATAAAGAAAAATAAATCAAAAATTACTGGTCTACTGAGACGATCTTTGTCACTCAACCCTAGTATATTTGGAGTTAATCTTTCGAGGCTAGACGAAAACGGATTGCCGAAACCAGTCCTGGTTATGCTGCAGCAAATTTTCGCAAAGGGGCCATTCACGCAAGGCATTTTTCGGAAATCTGCGAATGTTAGAATCGTTAGGGAACTCAGGGATCAAATTGAGTCGACGGGAGATCATGGCTGCTTGGAAGATGCGCCGATTATTGCGGTCGCTGCATTGCTCAAAGATTTTTTAAGGTCACTACCAGATCCGCTACTCACCTCTCATTTCTTCCCGCAATGGATGGAAAGTCTCGAAACGAGCAATCCGATACAGACGATGAAGAGGTAAGTTTACTTTTTATCCAGTAGCATCGAGTAGAAATCTTCAGTATGAAGAAACATGTAGTTCATATTTCACAGATTCGTAAATGTTCACTAGAGAAACCTTGCTGCAAATTAAAAGAGATTTTAAAATATCGAAATATGCAAATAGTTCTGCAAGATTTTATCCTGCGTGCATTTTGCACGAAATTTAATTTAAAGGAAATATTTAAGAGAAAAATTTTTATTTTTCATATTATCCAAGTTAAGAGAACTTAACTAATCATCGAAAAACAGACGAACGCAAAATTGTGACCGGTAGTGTAAAAAAAAAAATAATTTTTTTCTCTAAGCACTTGGGTACTTAAAAATTGTGTGCTTAATTAATCGTGAAATCTAAATATCATTGAAAACTTTACTCTTACTAAATAAAGCTCTTCTCTTCAAGATTTGTATTTATTGTAAAAATGACAAAATGATTTGTAGTTGTAATGAAAATTATCATTTTAATTTCAGCATCTTAGATCGACTCCCAAAGGCAAATTACAACCTGCTCTCGCACCTAGTCTGCGTGCTGCATCACATCGCAAGGCGATCGAAGCACAACCTGATGTGCGCGAGCAATCTCGGCGTTTGTTGTGGCCCCAGTTTGCTGTGGTCGGTGAACCCTTCAGTTAAACACAGTCGCACGATACCGACATTAACCGAGATGTTAATTCGACATTGCGAGGTACTATTCGGAGAAGGAGTCACTCAACTCCTCGGTGAGGAACGAAGCGACAGTGGGGCCGAAGAAAGCACCGACAGCCTGCACTGTGAGTTTGCCAAGTCTTTCTATGCGATTCCGCTTCCGATATTTCTTGTGAAAAAGAATCTTAGCGATGCAGATCTTTACAAACGATCGATAGAAACATTTATTCGTGCCGTTGCAGCAGGTGGACTTTCTTTGGACAGTCTGGATCTGACAGAACCGCCACGTAAGGATCACATGTCTCTCTCCAGAGACTCAGGTCTAACGCTCTCCGATTGCCAACTCTTTATCCCCGAATCGCCAGTCGGTTCGGAAGACTCCTCTGTGAATGCCACTTCCTCAAGCTTCGACAAGACCCTCATCAAGGACGACAAGCCCGCCAACAAAACCTATGTCAGGGTCTACGGCGGGTGGGAGGAGAGGATAAATGGCTACGCTGCATCGCATTTACAGAGCACCATTGATACCTTCCACGACAAGGGCGTCCCCGGTTACCCCAATCCCAACTTCCAAAGACAGGACTGGCTTCGAGCTCAGCTCAAGAGGACGCCTCGTACCAAACTCGAGGAGAATGAGCAGCGCAAGGAACGCTTCGACGAGAAGGAAATCTACGCTCGTGAGTACCAAGAACTCAAAGATAACCTCGAGAACCGCAAAGAACTGTACCGGTCCTCGCATATGGACGTCTCCCGAGACATCCGCATCGACTACGACCGCAACTCGCAACAGGATGCCTGCACCGAGAGAGTTTCGCTTCATGACTCCGAACCTGACCCTGCCAACTCGCCTCTGCCCACCGACCGCTACGAATTCGGCAAAGAGCGCTTCAGTGAATTCAAAAAGGTCAAATCCGATCTCTACGTCAATCGGGAGTCTCCCATCTCGCAAAGCGACAGTTATCATTCCAGTGGCGACATCTACGAGTTCAAGAAAGTCAAGAGTGAAATCTACATCAACAATGAGACTCACGCTGACCGTTATGAGTACGACAAGTCCGATAACATCTACGGGAATCGCGAGAATCCCAACGATATTTACGGGACGAGAGAACGGGGTGAAATGTATACTTTCAAGCCAAGTGACACAATCAATTATGGAGAAGAGGATGAAGATTCAAGGAGAACTTGGCCTGATACACCTCCACCACTGCCACCCAGACTCAGGCATCTGCCGCCTGTTCATATGAGTCTGGAAGATAGACACAAGGTTGCTGGGAGGTCGAGGTCGCTTCCACCGCCACCTCCTTATCGGCCACCACCTCAGCCACGCGCGTCTATCACGACTCGACATCTCGGCTACGGTAGATCTGTCGTTGACGATGAAAGCTATGTCTGACGTTTGCTTCGAAGCTCTGGACATTCCGTCAATGGTACCAAGAGCTACTCAGCCACGTCAAAGTCACGGATGTCGATTTTGAAGTCGACGATGTTGTCTCTGACGGAACCTAGTCGAAAATGAAACGCTTACAAGGCGTTAGCGAGAGAAAGGGAGAAAAAGAGTGAGTGATAGTGTGATGGGAAGGATAAGTTGTCCTTCTCCGAGAATCATGTTCATTAGAAAGGTCCTTATTTTGTTAAATGCAACCGAACTCGTTTCTGATAACTTTAATCAAAGGATGCAAAAGTCCTTCTTGTGAATTTTGATACTTCAAAAGTTGAAAGCTTCTAACTTCAAATGGATTCAAGTCGTACAATTTCAAACTGAATGCTTGCAAAGCACGCACTTTAAATTTTAGCACTTTATGCTTTTGAACTCAAAGAGCGGACGATCCGCGCGTTTTCAGAAGATTACCAAGGTATTTAGGGGTTAGATTGACTGTCACTTTAACCTCTAAATACATTAGGAATCTGAATCTTCCGCGCAAACTCGAACCATCTGTGATCTATCAAAGCTCTTAAGTAACTCGAAGGCTTTCCAACTCAACTGAATATAATTTCTAAGTTCAAATTCAATCAAATTGGAAAATAATTGAAATATAGAATTGGTGAAAAGTCTCTACTAAAGATGTGTTAATCAGAAGTCAGAAAATCTACAACATGAAGCCTTCTGAATTTTCATGCTTCAAGAGTTAAAAGTTGGATGCCTTGAGTTTAATTCTTCTTGGAATTTGGACGCATTATTATTCGTAATATAATTTCGAATTTTAATGCTTTTCGTGTTGAAAATTTCCGAATTTAAACATATTATTATTGTTATTATTTTATGTTGTTGTTTATCACACGCCCGGAAGGGACCTGGTCTAATGTTAGCTGCAGCGGTCAGTCAGCATGTTAATTTATGGACCTGTGAAATTCATTTAAAAAATAAATAATTATTATTATTATAGGGGGTGGTATTGGATATTATTTTATGATTTAAATTTCCAAATTCGAATTCAATCAAATTATAAATTTGGGAAATTCTCTACTCACTTACAGTTGAAAGTTAATAAAAGCTCTCAAGTTTGGTAAAAGTTTCGACAATATTTCAAATTAAGGATCATTTTAATGTCCATGTGCATATAAGATGTTTTAGATCAAACTTTTCGTTTGATGATTAACGGATAGAAACCGTTAATGCATTTAAGGGCAAACCGAACACCGTCGTTTTCAATATTTTTTGATTGTACTTTTCTAAGTTTTGTGGTCTGACAATGACTGATCCAAGTACGTTTTTAATTTTCTAGTGAATTAAGTCCTTTGCATTTTGAATGCAATCGTCGAGGTTCTTCTTTATCCTTATAATGACGATTCCCTGAGATAGGCGACGTCAATTTTATTTTTTTATTCTTTCGTATTAATTATCTAAGTTTTATTCTTTTTAACGCAAGTTAATTTGCAATTTTATTGAAAAAGACTGTTCTTGCTTTAACTTTCATTTCTTTTTTTTTAGTCTTTGAAAGTGAATTAGTTTTAATTTTTACTGCGCAGAACCTTCTTTATTAGCTACATTTAAAAAAAATCAAACTTTCAGTTTTATTAAAGAAAAAAAAACTGTTTTATTTTTGCCTCTTTGTTTTTTATTTCTATATATAAAATGCATAAAAATCGATTTGGAATCAATTTATCTTAATTTTTGTTACTTTGTCTTAAGTTTCTCATCTTTGGAGTTTCATTTGTTTTTAATAGTTTTAAAAGACCAACCTTTACTAAGAGTTAATCAATTTTTGATAAAGAAGAACCTTTATCGAAAGCCAAGCATTTCACACGTGCTAGATTTTCGAAATCTAGAAACTCGAGACAAAAAAATTCGAATAAACGTCGAATAATATAGTTTCGTACTATGCCAAGCAAAGCTTAACGGTATTTAAAAATTGACTGTTGAGTATAAGCCGATCATAGTATGTAAAGCACAATTGAATAATCAGGTAAAAGCGTCGAATGACCAACGCTCGGTTTGAAATGGTTGTTCAGGGATTCAGGGTGCTTCCAGAGTTTAGATAGAATTTTAGGACGTTGATACTGAAGCGTTGTATAAAAAATAGCGTAACAGACTGACGACACTCGAAAAGAGACAGGTTTTTAAATTTTGTAATTAGATTCTCTACGGAGCAAGATATTGCATTTACAAAGCTGTATAAATATTGTTCTACGTATATTTAGTTAACGCAAAAAAAATTATTTACGCAATTATATCGCTGACTCGTTGCAGTTTTGCAATGGACTGTTGTTGTTTTCATCGATCGTTAAGTACAAAGCAAAACTGCCTCGCGACAAAAAATACCATTTATTATTTTTTTTGTACTCGTCTATTTTTTATTTTTATTGTTTTCCTTTATTTTGGGCGAAACGAAAAAAAGTGTTTTCTAACGACGTCGATTATTTCGTAACGACACCAGTTACGTCTGTATATTTTGAAGCTGGCCTCGTGATGAACATGACAATAATTCTTACTTAGGCGGTAATATAACTCGTAATTAAACACGTTCACGTACATATAAGTATAGAAACGTTACGTGTGTGTCAAGTAGGCTATTTTATAAGATAAAGATATGCAAATGAAATCGCGTTTGATTTTCTTTCTTCCTTGTACATACTGTCTTTATATTGCAGAAAAAAATTAAGCATAGGCATACATTATCCAGCGCTTTTTAAATATGTATACTTATCTAAATTATGCTATTAAAGTAAATATATTTCGTATTTTATACCATGTCTTCTACTTTTTTCTTTTTCTCGCTTTCAATCCTTGAATTGAATTATGAATGAATGAATTATGAATCCCTGAATTATGCTATTAGAGTAAATATATTTCGTATTTTATACAATGTCTTCTACTTTTTTCTTTTTCCCCTTTCAATCCTTGAATCCCCCCCCCCCCCCCAATGAAGCTGCAGGAATATTTAAAAAGATTTAAACGCAAAAAAAACAAAGTACAAAGTGTTATTTTCAAAAACTTTAAACAGTTTAAAACATTTTTCAAAAAATTGTGTGCAAAGGAATGTCATAAAAATTATAGGGATCATATTTTTTTAAATTTCTACTGAACGCTAACACCCATCATTTATTAATTATAACAGAATGTGTATTTTGAGTTAATTACTTTTAAATTTCTGTGCAATATAAAAATTATTATATACAGATATAAAATGTATTATGTTATTATATAAAGATGTATATTTATGTAGCCCTTTAATAGAGGTTTTCACCCCTTAAATATTTTTAAAAAATTTAAGGACATTTGATACATGTAATGCGTACGAGGGTTCTAAGGCCTTTTTATAAAAATTAAAATCGACTAAATTCAACTTATTTCACAAAATAAAATTTGTACTTCAGTAGACATCGATGCTATTGATGTCTTTTATTATTGAACAAAATTACAGTCCGATTCATTCATTATTTTATTGATAAGGCCGCTAAATGGAAACATTACGTTTTGATCGCTATTTCAAATATGGCGAACATAATACAAGCTTTATTGAGTTTTACATTCAGCGGACTTATTACTAAAATAATGAATGTATCTGTAGTTTTTGGTAGTTTTGAAGATCTGTAATTTTGGGAAATGATAAATGTCGTAATAGCGCATGAATGTCTACTGTGGTACAACTTTTATTTTGTGAAATAACATGAATTTGATCATTTTTAATTTTAATAAAAGGATGTTAAAACTCTTATTCGCATTACATGACGCAAAAAAATTTAAGCCATTTTCAAGAATTTAAAAAAATCAAAAATAAGAAAGAAAATGACCGAAGAGTTTTGGAATTACTCAACGCTTCAGACAGCTCTGAATAAGGTAAGGCGATTCTAATCTATAGTTACGGTTATTTTAAATAAATTTAAGTAATATCAAAATATATCAAAATGTATTCTAATTAAAAATAATGAACGATGAGCCCATAGGACTCGTCCGATATTTCTTTCTCTCTTTACCACGCATACTGAGTTAGGCTCAGCGTCCGTGAGTGGACGATCCATCATGGTCGGCTGGGAAGGGAGGACCCTTACCGAGCCGACCATGATGGATCATGCAGCCGACTACTCACGAACTCTGAGCCTCGCACGGACGAGGTAATCGTCAATGGGTAGGTAACGATAGAGAAGACTTGAACGTCCGTCCAAACACCAATTTAACAAGTCTTATTTCATGCAAAATATTAAGTATAGAATTTTTTTGACTTCACCAATTTAAAGAGCGAGTTTTAATTGATAAATATATCTCGTTTAACGATAACACTCTGTGATCTCATTTCGTTCACAAAACGTAAATGCTTATATATTTCAATATCACACTTTAGTCACTAGGGATTAGTTGAACTTAAAATATTTATATTACATAGATTTAAAACCAATTCTCTCGTTTAACTCACAGTAACATTTCATTATTTAAAATAGCCTAATGTTACTTTTAGAAACATATAAAAATGTTCGCCCTAAAAGCATTAATCACTAGGACTTAGTTAAAAAACCTCCATTTGTACTTCTTCAATAACACTGGTCAACAAAATATGACCGATGTACTTCTTCAATAACACTGGTCAACAAAATATGACCGATGTGTTCATGGAATGAGTTATATAATTTTCAGAGTAGTTTTCTGTGCTTAATTCAAATCTGGCCTCTTTTTTTCCAGTACGTCAGGTTTTTGAGAGATTTTTTGAATTACAATTTTTTTCGAAAAATCACAAATCGTATGATAAGCGGGGGTAAAGAATTTTTTAAACAGAAATCAATGCATGATTTCGATGCGCTTTTTAACGCAGAAACCATTGATTATTTTATTTCTTCGGTATCTTATACAGTTCCTGAGATAATTAAAAAAACTTTTAAAAACACGAAAAAAATGGTTTTACAAAGAACCTTATATTTAACTGAATATAATTTATTTTATAGTCAACTGCATGTCATTCTCTTCTTTTTTTGATGCAGAAAAAATTTCAAAAAAGTTTATAGTTCCAGCTGTAACTGTTCGAAAGATGCATGGCAGAGAAGTTGTCTCTTTCTATAGAGTTGCCAGTTTGACGGTTTGCAAGTACTTGAGGCGAATCATTGTACTGTTTCTTATATCTGATTGCATTAAAGTCTACAATATTTGCAATATTTACAATATTCACAGAGTTTACTACTACTCACTAGAAACTTTTTCTCTTGCAATATTTACAATATTCACAGAGTTTACTACTCACTAGAAACTTTTTCTCTTGCATGCTCGACGATGATGAGCATTTGGTTCATCAGTCATGAGACTTCAACAGTAGTCTGCTGAAGCGTTCACACTCCACTTACCTTAGTATCTCTTTTCGATTTCAACGATGTCTTGATGAAATCTTTTCCCGTGTTCACCACTAACTGCTCCCAAATTTTCTGGGAAGAAGTCCAAGTGAGAATGAAGAATGTGAATCTTTAGTGACATGTTCACTTTCATTTCCTGGAAGTTCTGCAGCATAGTGTTCACCAGGTGTTTGTAGTTTCTGGATTTCGTGTTCCCCAAGAAATTGTTTATAACAGCTTTTACTGACAACCAAGTTTGTCTCTCAAGGTCAGTCAAGCTCTTTTCGAAATCACAGTCCAGCATCAATTGTCGGATTTGTGGTCTTTGAAAAACTCCTTCCTTGATTTTAGCTTCACTAAGCTTAAGGAATTTTCTTTTCAAGAAACGAAAACCTTCTCCGTTTTTATCCATAGCTTTGACAACATTTTTTACGATGCCGAGCTTCACATGTAATGGTGGTAAGTAAGATTTTTTGAGGATCCACCAATGGTTTTTGAGCAATGTTCATTTTTCCTGGTTCTAACGGCTTTCGGTCTGGCCAAACTTTAACATTATAATGTTTGTCTCTTGCTTTGCTGTCCCAGGTGCATAGAAAGCAACAATGTTTGTATAGCCAGATTGCAATCCGAGAAGAATCCCTATGCCTTTAAAATCGCCACAGACAGACCACTCATATGATTTGTAATTTATTTTGTCAAGTAACAATTTCATAACAGCATAGCACTCTTTCATATTGATGG